>JANHFR010006009.1:812193-827464 GCA_032468015.1 Mimophis mahfalensis
GGTGGGGTGGCAGCAGCATGTCGGCAGGGTGGCGGGGTGGCGGGGTGGCAGCTCTGTCACAGAGCTAGGCTCCCCCACTGCCGGACCTCATGCCCGCCGCCCGGCATTGCCGCTGGCCGGTCCGGCAGGGAGAGGAAGGCAGGCCGGCAGGCCGGCCGCGGGGCCAGAGGGGCAGCAGGAGACCCGGGGGGGGGCGGCGCCGGAGGGAGCGATGCCCACTGATAGCCCGACCCTCCGCCCGGCTCCTGCCACCACCGCCGCTGCTGCTGTTGCTATGGACAAAGGCGGCGGCGGCACTGCTCCGGAGCTCCCGGCTCTCGTCGCCTCCTCCGCCTCCGCCAGCTCAGCCGGGACTCCTCCTCCCGCCGGGGCGGCACTGCTTGCGGCACTGGGTGCCCCCCACCCATTTCCTGGCAGAGCCGCTTCAGCAGGCGCCCGAACCAGCTCCAGGGCGCCGAAGGCTCAGCTGGGTGGCAGGGAGGGGAGAGGAGGAGGAGTGGGGGGGAAAGGCAGCCCCACCTGGGAGACCCTTGATCCAGACCACAGCTAATGGATGAGAGCTGCAAAAAGCCGGACGGCCGCTATTAAAAGGAACAAGACAATGCGGGACCCTCTTCCGGGTGGAGGCCCCCCCCGCCCGGCTTACGATGCAGACAAAGGAGCAAACAAGCCGGTCCGTCAGTTTGACAGCCGCTGCCTGAGGCCACACCCTCTCCAGCCTTTCCAACCCACGCAGCTGTGGCTTAACCGCCGGGCAAGACCCGCTCTCCCCATCCCATCGCTCTTTCCTCCTGCCCTCAGCCCATTCCTTCGGCAGCCCATCTGAACGCACCCTGGGGGCGCAAGCGCGGCTGCCACGGGTGACTCACCCTTGAGGGTGGAGCGCTCCACCAGCACTGCGTGGACTTGCGGGTCTGAGAGGAACTTCCGCATCTGTTCCACAGTGCCCCTCTCCTCCAGCGCCACTTCGAGGGCGACTGGGGCCTCCCCGCCATCTTCCAGCAGAAGCGGCACCAGCTTGCGCAGGTGCTTCTGCAGCACGGACACCTCCACCACATTTTGCACAGCTGAGCTGGCCGCTTCCAGGCCGCCGCTGTCCTCCCTGCCGCCACCCGAATTGGACATGGCTGATACGCCCTTTGAAGCGCTCCCGAACCTTTCCTGTCCTCCCGCAGATGGAAGCCCGGCGGGGGTCCTGCTTGGTGGGGCCGTTGAGAGCCCAGCCCCACTCCCTTCTTTTCCTGCCCTCCCCGCCCAGAGTCCCACAAGCTGGCGAGGCGGGGGCGGGCGGGGCGACAGCCAGTTTGGAAAAAGTGTGATTTTTGTTAACAGCCACGGGGCATGGGACAATTAGGTAAAAAGCGTGACTGTCACGCCAAAACCGTGACGTCTGGTCACCTTATACTTTCTGGACACCAGAATTCTTTCTACATCTAATGTGATAACTATATGTATCCAGGACTTAAAACTCTCCCTTCAAAGAAAATAAACTTTGTGTCACCTGTCTTCTGTGTGCTACTTAGGGCAGGGGTAGTGGGCCGTAGCTTGTTCAGAACCAGGCCGTGTGAGTGGTAAACCGGCGCACACATGCGTGCATGCCAGCACACTGCTTGCACGAGTCAATTCACCCCTGCCAGACTGTCAAGCCGTAAAGTTTGGGGAGCACTGACTTAGAGGAATGAGGAGCAATAGAGAAGATGTGCAAGGTGTAAGGATAATGCTTAGCCATTCCTTGTATGACTGGCATGCTAATAATGGGAAGTATTATTTTGCTCTCAGAAATTTGATTGTTTCTTTGAGCACCTTTGTTACTGTTCCACCAATTCCCTTCATGTTTATTTATCAAATGTATTTATTAAATTTATATGCTGCTCATCTAGAGGTGCAAAGTGACATTGAATGCTTTATCTCCTTCCAGATATTGCATGTCATTTATCTTTGAATGGTTTTGCAGTTGGTGTATGTAATATAGAAATACATTTCCCCCTGGGTTGGTATCATATACAGTATTTCAAATAAGACTATGCCCCATGGCTGAAAGCTTATTAGTCTATCTATGCCTATCACTCACCAAACCAAAATACATGAAATTCCACTTTGACATGCTAAAACTCCATGACTTTAAAGAAGTCAAAACTTTAGTTCCACTTACTGTTCCAGTTATTGTCTAGTTCCAGTTTAAGAATTACATTAGCAATCTTAGCAAGGAAAAGTTGCAGTTCCATCCAATTTATGATGACGGAAACTTTTGTAATCTAGAATCCATACCTTGGTATGCATTCTATGCATTTGATTTAGTGAACTGCAATCCATTAAATCTTATACCATCATTAAATGTGTTTCTGGATGACTTTGTTTTAATGTAGATTTACAGGCTACTCTTTTGAAATTCCAGCAAGGCTTACTTAAAAGGATATATGAAGGCTGAAAATAGGGGTCTATAACAAATGATATTGCCCCAAATCAATGAACTAAAATGAAATCATTATATTCAATCAAATTTAGTTCTTCCAGGGTCCCCAAAACCTCTTTGACTTGGCTTGTCCCTTCTATCATAATGTACTAGCATTGCTGGAGGGGAGGCGGACAGGATAAAAAAGTGCCATGCTGTTATTGTAAATAGAATATACCCTTAATGTTACACAAATGTTGATATTTAGGAAACTTACAAGGACTGAAGTGTCCCACTGGGTTGCTTGAAAAATGGAGTACATTTTTGCCTAACCAGATGTAAGCAAAAAAATGATTTGCATAAACTTAAACACACTGGGGTAAAAGCTAGTTGACAAGTGTTAATAGCTGCACATCTTCATATATGAAGATATATAGTTTATGCTCTTGGCATAAATTTCCATCTTTTTTTTCTCTTTCAGATACCATCTGATATATTTTAGATGTTCCCCATCAAAGACTAACATACCCAGGTTGTATGGTATTATATAAGATTGGGTGTGTACAATGTTATATTTCAACAAGTTAGTGTTACTTTAAGACCCACAAAAACAATTTAAATCACATGAGCTTTCCTGGATAGAATGGAAAAGTACTCCCAAGCACTTTTTAGAAAGAAGTTTATGTCATGTACATAAAAGAAAAGAGTGAGCACATTTTCTGGTTTTAAGGTTTTATGCTTCATTTTCACTAAACAAGGTTTGGATTATTGCACTTTTATGCAGAGTAAGTTGGGTAGAATTAGGGTTGCTGGAAGAGCACAAAGTATCTTCCTTTTTAATAGATGTTGGTTTTTTTTACAAAATACAGCAGCTTGAGACCTATTTGAGCAGCTCCTATTATTGATTATATGAACCATAAACCAGCTTTGATTTCCAGCACGCAGAGGACTCATAACATAGCTGTTAGTCACAGTACAACAAATTTTACTGGCCGATAAGCAGTGACTTTAGCATGCTACGAGAGAGCAGCACTTGGATAGCTCTGCTCTTTTACTATATGTCAGAAGAGAATTAACTATCAGGAGACAGCGATCTGCCAGAGCAGGGCACGCTCATCATGTAATCTCACCATCCCCATCAATCTGTTTCACTTCAATCAGCCCTATTGACCGCTCCATAATAGAAAGCAAGGGATCCAGACATACAATTCCCTTAGCCTTCGCAGCTTAGGATAATAACAATAAATAAGAAGTGGACAGAAGTGCTATTTTTAGTAAGCTAACCGCTTTAAAACAAAAAATAGTTGCAAGCTTTGGAATTTATGATTATTATTAGCTTTTTGACAGATTAATTAACTGAAAATAGGGGGGGAAAGGGAAAGAGAAAAGTGTGTGACTAATGTTATGAGCCATTGCTACCCCAATTGTGTTCTTGGCAGTGGTGGGATTCAATTTTTTTACTATCGGTACTGTGGACGTGGCTTAGAGGGCGTGGCTATGCTGTCAGCCAATTAGAGATGGTCTTTGCCAGTTCGCTGAACCAGCCAAAACTATTGCTACCAATTCTTCAGAACCTGCTGGAACTGGCTGAACACCACCTCTGCTTCTTGGTGAATTGAAATCCATTATCCATTGCCTTCAGAATGAAGAACAGCTGAAGAATTTGCAATCATTTATGTTTTGTAAAACATCACATATGTTTTGCATATGTAGAGTTCGCAGTCATGTACTTCCACAATTGGAATTCCCCCCTGCCCCCCACAAACATCTACATGTCCATACTCAGCTAAACATGTTGTCATTTCTGAAGCAAGATTCCAAGTTCTCCTGTCTCTGAAATGCTTTGGGCAGAAACAGAATGAGCTTCAGGGAAGATATACAGGCGCTCTTCCTCCCATTGCCCCAAATCAATAATCAGCAGAAAAAGGAAAATGGTTTGTCTTCTTTAATTTCTCTCTTCTGCTTCAAATCACTTTTTATCAGTGAAGCAAGATTCCATATTTAGGAACTCATGCAATATATGATGATTTCTCCCACAGGATGGTTAAAGAAAAAAAAAATCATTTCTTTCCAAGCACCGCTTCACTAAAGAGGTCTGTCTCATTTTTCACCAATTTTCAGCTTACTTTATCAAACTCCCACCAGCCTAATGCATCATTTTCTATCTTCAACTGCATCATCCAGTTCTCTTTTAATAATTTACTATCTATAAGAAATGCTGTACAATGAACAGGCTCTCAGGTGATGTCAGGCTCCCTGGACCGAGATTCAGCAATAAATCTCCCACCCCTCTTTACATGGCTTAAACCAGCTATTGGGTTGAAACTCAGCAGAAGTCTCTCAGATTCTTAATATGACACAGCCTGCTAAGATTTCTTATTGTAAGACAGCAAGCATATGAAACAACCGGTTGACTATGAGAGGGCAATTCACTACGAACCCTACAGCAATTTAACCTGTTGCTGCTTCTTCCTGTCTTTCCCACATTTCTAAAGACTCTTTGTCTTGTGCTTTTGAGTCCTTAAATGGAGTGGCTGTTGCTTGTTAACCCAACCAACATCCCTGCCTTAACAATTTCTAGCTCTTTCATAAGTGCTAGACTGAGAAGCTACTCTCTTAGAAAGTCCACAAACACATTGCTTGAGTCTTACACTTCCATGCCAAGACTGATTGATTGGTTGTTGTTGTCACATACATGTGAAAGAAGATCCACATGTATCCACTCAGATGCACATATGCTGTCAATTATGTGCATTAATTATTCAACCGTATTTATTTTGGCTATAAAGAAAACTCCACAGAAGTGGACCAGCCAAGACTGAATGCTCTATCCTAGTTTCTCAAGAGCACCCCTAAAAATATCTCTAGAGAACTAGGGGCTCTGCTATATGGGGTGGGACTTGGGAGAATTGGGGAATCCATTATAATGAGGCAGAAACATCTCCAGAAACAGTCCTTCTGTGGAACCTGCCTTGACTCCATTTTCATTCATATTGTCAATGCTAAAGTGCACCTTATTCAAGAGCACGGGCTCTACTGTTGGACAATGTGAAATAAGGAAGTCATGTGATCTGGGGATTTGAGGAATGGCAGCATGTAGCAAAATTGTTTGTATTATCCTACTTTTACTACTGATGCAGCTATTTCTAATTCAAATATGTCTGAACTGCATCCCATTTATAAATATTCAATAGCACTGTAGTTGGAAGACTTCCCCATATCAATCTTCTCTCCAAAAATAAACAAATGATTTGTAGGATGTTAACCACCCTATGGCATATTAGTAAATGAATCAGTGCTGCAAATCTCACGCACAAAAAATTCAGTTTAAAAGACATTAATTTCATATCTTAGTTGACATCACTTATGGTCTTTGTTTGCTAGCTGTTGTTTTTGTGGTAATGCATTTATAATCTTTAATTTGCACCAAGGTTGAAATAATAAAATAAAATCCTTGGATTTAATGCATTACATTGGATGGAATAATTTTGTAACATTTGTAATGCTCCATTAGCCAATTCAACATATCTGCAGGAGATTTTTTTAATCATAAAGAAAATGTTTATGATATTCAGCTTCTGTTAATTATCTTGTAATATATTTACTGTCACTTAATGTCATCTAACGGGAATTTCAGTAGAAAGATGCTATTCATTACTATTCATTAACTTTCATCTTCCTTACCAGAAAAAGTGTTATAAATGTGCTTTTTAGAAAGACTTTATAATCTTGAGTTGGATCTTAACCTATTCTAGACAGATCTTGAATGTGTGTGAGTGCAAATACTTGGTGGGCTGTGGGCAACAGTATGTTGGCTTGCAAGCTGCAATGATATGCCTGGATAAATTTTTTTATTGCACTTGTGACATACTGACTAAAAATGTGCCAAAGCTGACTTGGTAGTGTCCTTAATGTTGGCTGCATCTGGCAGGGTTATAACTAAAGCTGGTAAGCTAGTCTACACCTTATCTATATTATCAAAAATATTAATTAAGCATATCTAAAATGGGTGCACCATGGCATATGAAAGACTGTGACTTGGAATATATAAAAGGATAAGATGATAAAGAGCATGAATTAACAAATGATTTAAAATAAATAAAGTTGTGTGCTTGGGAAACTAAAAGAAAGGGAAGATGTGATAGAGTCAATACGAATGAGGATCTATTGCAAAATAAATAAATGAAGGGAAAATGAGAGCGACAAGGGAAAGAGGAAAATTGAGAAAGTAGTTTTTAGATGGAGCGGTGATCCTGAAAACGAGAAGGTGACAAATTTAAAGAAGAAATAGCAGAATTAAAAGAAGAAGAAGTAAGTATAATTTTCAAGGACAGCAAATAGAGGGAGGTACACGAATGGTGATATTGTAAACTGTTAGTTATGCTTCTTTTTCTTATTTCATGTTTTTAACTTTTTGGCTCACTAATTTTTACTTTTTAAAGTGCTCAGCATAATGTCGCACACCCCTAAAATGTGATATTTGGAGCATGGTAAAATTACATCCATTGTGTGTGTACATGGATACATACTCATAAATTGAAGTGACAGGCTTGGAAGCAGGCAACCTGAACTGAATTCATCCAAAAAATAGTAAGCAGCCTTGGCCAGGTGCTACTATGTGAAATCCCTAGCCATCAGCTACACAATGGGATGTATATTAAATATCATCTCTAATATGAATGATCATAAGAGTGATGCCAAGGCTTTTGAAATGTCCTTTGAGCAGTAAGACAATCTTTTTATTCCAAAAAAAGAGTATTATCAATGTAGCTCAGTGGGAATGAAGCGATTAAACTGGGATTAGGAAACATATGGGCCTGCAGATAAGTGGACAATATTTCTAATTCCGTTCTACCAGAGCAACAATCAACAAAAGGGGAGAAAAAGGAAAAATAATGCTATATGAAACATAACTTTAGACACACTGTGAACTGTAAGATGGAGAGAAAATTTTAAGGGATGAACTACACATAACATCAAATAATTATTTTTAATCACAATTATCATTTCTAATTGATAATAGATAGCAATTTAGAATCCTACCAAAACTAAAAAGATACTGTATGGCAGTTTTGTCCAATTTGATATTTTCTAAGTGCACAGGATCAACTCTCATAAACACTACCGCAATTGTTATCCTGGTTTGTGGCCATAATGAGAATTTGATTTTATTTACTACAATTGAAGAAGGCTGCCTAGCCTTGATTATTAGATGCCATTAGATGTTTATTATAATGTCATCTACTGATGAGCTCTATTGATCTATCTCAGTTACTTATGACAAAATATATCAAAATTAAATCAAAGACATTAATAACAACTGAAAACAAATAAATGTATATTCAAATGGATGTATTTTAGGTAGCACTGTAGAAAGGAAAGTAAAATACTGGGTCCCCAAACACCGTTGAGAAAGAAAAGAGCCAGGATGGCTACAGGCAAAGTACAGTTCAAAGTTAATGCCAGAGGAGCCAACACCTTTACACAAATCTTAGATAATATCAATAAACTGTGTTGAAACCAGTTATTCCTCTGGTAGCTTCAATGTAAGCCAAATTGGGCTTTCAATGTATTAAGAAGTACATTGTAGTTCAGTGGGAAGAAACTACAATGCTTTTAGTACAAATAAAAATGGGGACTTCTTAAAAAACTTCCAGAGGCCATCTTAGTTTCGACAGTGTGGCTCCATACAGAGGTCTATTCTGTTTCTGGAATTGTAAATCATTACAATAACTAATTCATTCTTGTCTGGATTCATTTTCAACTTACCAAGGGTAGGCAGACATTGAGTAGGACACACCATTACTTGAAGATGATACCGAGAAACAGATTCGCATGCCATCAACATAATGACAACACCCAGCCCCACATCATCTGCTGTTCTCTTAAGAGTTTCAAGAAAATATTGAAAACATCGGAGACAAAATAGAGCCCCAAAGGACAATATGGGTTAGTGTCTGTTTCAGGGATCAACTATTTCCAAGTAACATTGCCAGAAATCTACTAGGAAAGAAGTGTTTCCTGTTCCCAGAAGGATATCATGATCAATTGTTTCAAAAGTAGCCAAGAGGTCAAGTACAATCATCAGAGTAACTCCCCATGTCAGTCCCCAAAGATCATTATCAGACTGAGCAAGTCAGTCTCAACCGCATTACCTGCTCTGAAGCCTATTTGACATACAGTAGCTCAAAATGATTTGCTGCATCCAGGACTACCTGTTCTTAAACCAACACTCTCTTATTCAACTATAATTGCCCATCTCCAAAAGATCCACTGTAGACTTCTTTGGAAGAGGTCTAATAATGGTCTTCCTGTCAACTCCACAGGAAAGCTATGACAACTTTTATTGAGATTAGTTTGTTTTGGACTTAAGCCATGTTTTTTTCCTTGTTGCTATGGTAATAGAGCTAGTCTATCTCCGTCAAGGTCATCTTCCTTGTTCTCTATATTTCTGCCTCATAGTAAGTTTCTCTGTTAAGGCTTCTTCTAGTAACTTTCAAGCTACACATTCCAAACCAAATAGAGCCAGGATCCATAAGACAACTGATGGAATGTACTAATCTAAACAGCCTACCCTGTCATCCAATGCCATAAATTGACATCTATCTAGTTACCAGACAATCCCATAATTGATTCTGCATCAATAGCAGTATCTGATTTAGACTGAATACAAGAGATTTTATTCACAAAATATCATTATAGGTTGTGTATTACATCACAATAAACTCTTGAGGGTTCTGCAATTCAACTCTTGGGAGGGGGGGAAGGAAGCATCATTACCCAAAACAATTCAGCAGCCCATGAACTGTTCAAGAAAAAAAACACCTTTCAGTTTTGGAATCCAGGTGCACCCAATAGGCTTTTCAGGCACATTGAAATAAAAAAAATAAAATGTCAGTGAATAGTAATGATTTAATTCTGCCTCTAAATCTGCATCAGCAATGCTCTGGGAAAGTCTGTTCGATATTTACTCTGTTTAACAAAATGAACTTGAGTTTTTAAATAGGGCCTCAGGGAATTTATACTTCTATTTCAAAAGCTTCAGTATTTGGGAGAAAGTTGGAGGGGGATTTCACTGTAGAGAATCAGGCAAAAAATAGTTTATTAGCATTTTCATATCTGTAAGGTAGTTCCTGGTTCTGCTGGATGCATTTAAGAACATTCCAAATTATAAAATGTACACATGATTTAGTGACCGTTGAAGTCACTAAAAAAGTGATGCGTGACCAGTTTTCACACTTATGATGGTTGTAGCATCCCCATGATCATGTGATCAAAATTTGGGTGCTGGGCAACTGGCATGTATTTATGACAGTCCCACTATCCCAGGGTCATGTGATTGTCATTTATTACCTTTCCAGCTGGCTTCCAACAAGCAAAGTCAATGAGGGAAGCAGGATTCACTTAATAATTGCAGTGATTTGCTTAACAACTATAGCAAAAAAGGCTTTAAAACGAGGCACAACTCAACAACTGCCTTGCTTAGCAACAGAAATTTTGGGGCTCAACTATGGTCATAAGTCAAGGACTACCTGTATGTTTCAAACCAGCGGCTCTAGCTTTTTGGTATCAGGGACCAGTTTCAGGGAAAACAATTTTTCCACAGACCAGCAGTGGTGGGAAGGGTGGGAGGTCGTTTTGTGCACTACCTATATCCCATGTATGCGCAGATGAAGTTTTGCTCACTTGTGTAGCCCACTTCCCAACAGACCAGGGGCCAGGTATCCTGTTCTAAACAGCTTCCAGTACTATTACTTGAAAATAAAATCTGATTCTCAACCATAACAGAAATCTAGGTTATCTCCACAGCTTTGTCCAACTTCATGTAATTTCTACTCTCAACCTTTTACTTGTTCATAATAATAGAAACTAGCCATTTCTATAACAACAAATCTATCTAATTGATAAAACCCAAAATCAAAATTTTTTCCACCTCAAGCACAAAGTCCAGAAGTGGTTTCCAAGTACTGCACCACATTCATGTAATTTCAAGAAAAAGAAAGGAAGGTCTGGAGAAGAAATAACTAAAATAAATTTCAGGAAAATTAATAATCTGCCTTAAGGTCCCATAAAATTTCTCATCCAATGCAATTATTTTTAATACATTCTCTACCTTTTCTATTTTTCATGCAAAAGGATATATCTGACATTCTTCTATTGTTTTTTATCCAAAAGTGATTCCCCGTAAAAGATAGTATGGAGAAAAAGAGAATATGGAAAGAGGTTAGATTTCTTTGAAAGAAATATGATTCAAATCGGCAGTGATTTTTTGTTCATATACTTTTTCCAGGAGGAGGTGAAGATTAATCAAAGAATTACATAAGATATCATAAAACCATGGTACAGTCCAGATGAGACCCTCAGAATACAACCTTCTCTGTAATTCTTCACTGTGTGTGTGTGTGTGTGTGTGTGTGTGTGTGTGCGTGCAGGGAATAGGTCTTGAATTCCTCAAAAACACATTATTTGTAAAAAGGATGTGGAACGAAGATGCAATTCACCTAACCCCATCTCTCTCTGAGAACTCTGTCTACTGATACCTGTAATTTCTCAGTTTTAGGGACTTGCATTCAGTGGACTGTGCACATACAGTAACTAACAACATTTGACCTTGGACTTTATTTCCAAATATTTCCAATTCAGTTTGACCAATAGCTGCTTTGAAAGGCACTCATTCTATGTATTTGTAAAGATTATGGTGTGAACTAAGAAACCAGGTCAGATATTCTGAAAGCAAAAGAGACTCTGAAGACATAGGTGTTGTAGTACAATATAACTTCTACCACTAAAACAATAGCATCTGAAGCAAAAAAGAATGAATATGGCACAGGACACATCCTGATGTAGAATATTTCCAGCAATGGTCAAAAAGGATCAATGTAGATGGGGTGAAACTCAGATCAGTAGCTAATACAGGAATAAGCTGCATTTCAGAGTCAATTATGGACAGCTGTGGTGATTCCTAAACAGCATAGAATAGACAATCTTTGGATAAGTTTTGAGTATGCCAGCAGAAGGGGATTCATTGCCTTCATGAAGATAGCATTAAGTTCCAAGGTGAGTCAACAATTTTTATATAACAAGTGATTCCAAGTAAATGTTCTTTTTGAGCAATTATTTAAAATTAATTTTAAAACTGTCAAATCTGAATCACCACAAACCAATTACCTTTCCAAGATGTTCTAGACAACTTGTCTGTTCTGTTGTTCCATGTTTCAACATACAAACTGTACAGTACAAATAAAGGTTGCTATATATAATATGCCCATTTCATTCTACAGATGGTTTGAATCTGGGTATGAATTTAAACATACTCACATGGTGCATAGAACATCACTAATACAGAAGAATGTTCCTTGATAAACTTGTCAAAATCATCATCTGTTAGGTGAAAAACAGCATTTTCCTCTTCTGACCAAGGAGTCTCAGGAGCCTGTGGCTTAGGTGGCTGAGGACTATAAAAACAAACAGAGTAGCCCATGTTTAGAAGGTACTACTAATAGTAATAGCACTTAGACTTATATACTTCTCCACAGTGTTTTACAGCATTCTCTGAGCAGTTCACAATGTCAGCATATAGCCTGCAACAATTTGGGTCCTCATTTTACCAACATAGGAAGGATGTAAGGCTGAGTCAAGCTTGAGCTGGTCAGGATCAAACTCCTGGCTGTGGGCAGAGTTAGCCTGCAACACTGCACTTTAAACCACTGTATTACTAGGGCTCTTAGATGATAGAGAGCAGCTGACTGGATGATAATTCACCTGATTATGTAAATACTAACATGAAATGCAGTAATTTGATACAAGTAAGTCTCTGTTCAGGGAGGATACTCATTAAATACAAATTTTTAAAAAAGGATGAGAGGGTTGGAGAGGCACCCGGCAAAGAAATTTTGTAATAACAACAAAAAGCTTTAAGGTGGAACAAGAGACATGCTTTATTAATTTCCTCCTTAACTTCTATAAATAATCTGTTGCAATCTGACAATGAAGCATAATATAAAAATACCATCCAATAAAAAGTTGCTAATGAATGCAAACCATAAAGCGTGTTAACACTATGAACTGCATCATTCTTTTAGATACAACACTGCTGAAAATAGTCTTTTTTTTTCACAGAAGACAAATAACAACAGACACTTAGCAAGTTGGAAGGTGAGAGGTGGGGAAGATTGCGGCTTATATCCAGAAATGAAAATAAAGAATTGAGGAAGCTCTACAAGGTAATCAATACATCAACAGTTTATACTGCTGTATACAGTTTATACAGTACCACAGTCCAGAACTGGTTGTCTAGTGGAATGAAGCATTTCTCATTTATGTCTCTATTTTAGTTAGCAGCTTTTCATTTGCCACAAATGAAGCTTATGAAGAAAGTTAACTGTTCATAAACTTGTCTTTAAGAATGAGAACAAATTCTTTATCAGACTTTTGAAATATAGAACAATATCGTTAAGTCTTTCTAGTCAACTCCTTTAAGTCATGGGTGTCAAACTTGTGGTGTCACGTTGCCGTCATGTGATACTTTGCAACATTTTTCCCTTTGCGGAGCTGGGGTGGGCATGGCCTGAGCATGATACATCCAGCCCATGGGCCCCCAGTTCGACACCCCTGCCTTAAATGGATATTCGTATTTAGGAAATTGTTTCAGACAAGAATTGGCCTTTTCCATTAGTTATTTTGAAGACTATCTGATCTCACGCCAGCTATCCAGTTACTTTTCCAGATAAGAAAGGAATTAAGACATTGAGAAGCAAGGAGCAAGACTGGTAACTGACAACTCTCTCACCTCTACAGCTTCTAGTGCAGAGTATCTCACCCCTCTGCCTGTCTTCCCAGGACCTTCTATTCCTCCCTTAGCACCTGCTGCCAATATTCCAACATGGCATATCCCCATCTTTCCAGCACTTTTCCCCAGCTCCTTCTGCTGCCACTGTCACAGCAAAGCATATCCCACCAACCTGCTGACCCCTTAACCTGTGTAGGTGACTTTCTGCTGCCTTCTATTCTTAATCTTTCTATTTGTATCCTTCTATGCTCTTCTATTCTTATTAGGACCCATAAAAGCTCCTTGCAAGTATGTGTGTGCTCAGGATGAAACAAGACAATAAGTAACAAGAGTTATTTATTCTTCTTACTCTATTTAATGTGGTTTATTATTTCCATTTAGGGAAAACATACATCAAAATGTTCAATTATACTTTTCCAGCATTTTTGAATGACTGTTGCAGGACACTGGGCCGTTCATACTTAAAAACATCTTTGAGTTATTACTTATTATTACTGCGCATATGTGCCAGGCTTACACTACAAACAATTTATAACAGCAACTGTAATTATTGTTAGGTCTCAACTAAAGCATGTTTTCTCAATATGACTCCCCCGCCCCCACTATTGATTTCTTTCCGAGAGAGGGAAAAAAGCTGCAGCATCATTTTTTCTTGTGGGAAACTATTAAACATGCATTGAAAATTAATTGAGAACAAACAGCTGCCTTTAACTCTAGATGGCTGAAATGTCAGCTAAAGCCCATAGTGACTTGTTAGCAGAAATTATCATTGGAAACAGTCTGCGGCTGTTTTTGCTTTGCATTCAGTAACTGCATCCAGTAGCTGTCACAGCACTGATACAAAAGTACTGAATATTACTGGGATTAGGAAACTATAACGTGGGCAAACTTAAATGAAAGGTGGGAAAAATAACTAGATGTTTCTTCAAATGGTTCACATGTGGTTGCCAAGAGATAAGGACCTCCTGGCTCAGGCAAAAGGAGGTGTTGAAGGTGATGAAGGCATGAATCATTATTCAGGGAAGGGAAAGAAAACCTCTCTGCATTCATTGGTCATGCTTCCTTAAGAGACCAAAGAGGCTTTAACACTAAGGACAGTTTTGCCTCTTTGATCTGCACAGCAGGTGCTGAATGTACTTAATGTTTGACACTGTAAGAAGCTGCAGTCTAAATGTGCTGTGATGTCTCTTCTGACACAAACACCCCACTCTGACACACAATCAGAAAGTAGTGAGAGCAAACCAGGGACCTTGGAACACAATTCCCAAAGAGGCATATTTTAAATAAGCTCCCAGATCTGCCATTATTAGCACTTCCTTTTAATTGCATTACATGGAATTAAGAGAAACACAGCTGTGCTCCTTAATAGTTATGCCTAAGAAAGGTATAAGGCAACAGAAGTAAATGCAACTGTTCGATAGCTAACAAAGAACAGTACTCTCTAGATCAGGGGTGTCAAACTGGTGGACTGCAGGCTGGATGCGTCACACCCCAGCTCCACGAATGGGAAAAACATTGAGAAATGTCACGTGATGGCAATGTGACACTGTGAGTTTGACACCTGTACTCTAGATTAAAGATACTTGTTGTCCTCATTGACTGTTAAACAAAGTGATCGCTAAGTTAAACTGCAACTGGGCTTAGGATTTTATTTCAACTTTTCTTTGTTTTTACAATACAAGGACTGACTGTAAGATTACTTTTTCACCATTGTCATAATGGCAAATGGTCATTAAATGAGGACTATTTGATTTATCATTACCAGAACAACCTGAGCATATTTGTTATAAAACTATAAAACTACATGATGAATGAAAATGTACAGGTAGTTTGGACAAATGCAGGTAGACACGAATGACAGTTACAAGAGTGACGAGAGGTTCTGAATAGGACAAAATATTTGTGGATAGTATGAACAGTGAAATTTGAAAAGAACAGACATGGAAGAAAAAGAACAAAAGTTACAGGAATGGGAGATATGAAAGAAATAGGGGCTAAAGTAGATTGATTGAACAAAGAAAAGAAAAGAAAAGAAAAGAAAAGAAAAGAAAAGAAAGAAAAGAAAAGAAAAGAAAAGAAAAGAAAAGAAA
>JANHFR010006012.1:0-12174 GCA_032468015.1 Mimophis mahfalensis
TGAAATTTTAGCTTGGTATTTTTAGGATTTTGTCTACATTTTGACAAGGTCACAAGCTTGTCATCATCGGCCTTCAAGTTTTGAAGTTAGGGGTATGCTGCAAGGTTTGAGTTGTCTTTTTATCTGTATTCATTACTGGTGGTGTGTGCTGATTGGTTTGCATTTCTGTGTTTTGATTGGACGGTAGCATTTTTGCCATGGCTGTAGCCTGGTTATGTGTTAGAGGCCCCACCTTCCCTCTTCCTTTGTTGCTAGTTTCTAACTGTAAGGGGGAAGGATTTTGATAGGCATCCCAGCATTAATGGATGTTTGTTGGAATCTATGTTTGTCTCTAGCATTTTTGTGCGGAGATTTCTCTTGGTGCAGGTCTCCAGATATTTGATAATATGGAGGCATCATCTCGTTTATTCATACCATGAACCCTCTTTTGAATTTCTATTGCCTTTCTATCCTGCCCCTTGAATGCTCCTCTTTTGCCACTGTTTTAGTGTTATTAAAATCAATCTAATGTCCTGTGGCTTTTATATGTTCTACCAAAGAGGAAGTTCTTTCTTCATTTTTTACTGCATTTTTATGTTCTAAACGCACACTTATTTGTCTGTTGGTCTGTCCAATGTAAGATGACTGGCAAGAAGCACATGGCACTTCATATACCCCTTGATTTTCTAGCTTAATTGTGTCTTTGGGGTTTTTTAGCATCATTGATATTTTTTAATCTGTGCGGAACACTGTTTTTATTTTTTGTTTTTGTAGTATCTTACTGATTTTGTTGGTGGTTCCGTTTATATAGGGCAGGATGGCTATCCCCATATTCTGTTCTTCTTGGGTTTTGCTCTGTCTTGGTGTATTTTGCTGAATTATATTTCTAATTTTATTTTCCTGGAACCCATTAGCCATTAATACCTCTGTCAGAGTCTGAAGTTCTGTTTAGAATGCTAGCCAGCCTAAAAGCTGCATGCTTGTCTCTGTATCCTAAGCAAGGTCACCAAACCATGTTATCATGCTTTCCTGGGCACCAGGAAAATGGAAGCCCACCTCACCTCTGAGAGGGGAAGTATTCCATTGGGCAGGACCAATCAACTGCAATATTACTAACATTTATTTCCTTTTTCTAATATTTACAGATACACTCTACAGGACCATACACTCTCAAACATTTCTATGCTTTAGATAACTTCTTCTATGGAAGATTGCTGCAACAAACATACCATATTAAAATACATGTACAAAAAAAAAAATTTGTAGAAGTGAAGAGATCTCAAAGACAATACAAAATGCTTGAGTTCACACATCATGTGGCCATATGGACCGTGTGTAAAAAGACCACACTTTTCCACATTAAACTCTTCTATAAGCCAGACTTTATTAATAATTCTCTTCCTGTAAAGGTCTTTTATAAAGGTGTATCGGAATGAATATAGTTTGCTTCAGATAATACACCTATTGAACATGAGAGAATTAGGGTATGATTATTGTGTCCCAATACTTATTTCAATACTTGTCTACTATTGTGAGAAAACCTGGAACTATGCAGATGTAAATACTGGAGTAACTTCTGCACTCTTCTTTAATACATAATTCAATATTTGTCCTATTATTAAATGTGTTGCTACTTTATTTTAAACATTTCCTAACTCATTTGATGCATGATCTTTGAATTTTCTTAGGAACAATGCTGGAGAAGACTCTGTGAGTCCCTTGGACTGCAAGACGATCAAACTGGTCAGTCCTAGAGGAAATCAAATCTGACTGCTGTTTAGAAGGCCAGATCCTGAAGATGAAACTTAAATACTTTGGTCACTAAATGAGAAGTAAGGACTCACTTGAAAAGAGCCTAAATGCAAGCTTAAATGGACTCTGGGGAATGGTGGAGGACAGGAAGGCCTGGAGGAACATTGTTCATGGGGTCACGATGGGTCAGAAACAACTTCACAACTAACAACAACAAGAATAATAATAATAATGTTTTCTCTGAAAAAATAATTCTGAAACATATTATGATTGGCTGATGGAGCCTGACTTTGATAACTCTATACAGTATATGAAGTTACACTTACACAATGATTCAGCAGACTTTTCAGTTTCTTTTTAACCCCTGGGGAAAAAACATGAAGGCACACTAACATAAATAACTTATCTATATCTAGCTCTGTTAGATTATTCTTTCTCTGAGTAATTTTCTTCACATAAACAAATGAGCACTGTTTATTCTTCTGTAACAAGGTTCCATTGGTTTCGAAAAGTTGCGTATGTGGTAGTTTTGGAAAACTTAAATAGCTTCTCAGAGTTGTTCTTACTTTAATTCAAAAGCAGCCTCTTGATCTTAGGACAGGCCAACAAAATTTTACTAATCTCTTGTGAAATTTATTAATTATGTTAATTTTAGGTAACCTTGCAGAACCCTCATTTTCTCTACATCCTTTTTATATATCTGAAAATTACAAAGACCATGCATATATTTTCAAAAGAATTCAAAAGAAAGAAAAGGGTACAGTTTTTCAGAACAAGTCATCTGCTTCTTGAAGCTCTTTAGTTCTTCATGCTGAATTAAATCTGCCATTTAGAGAATTGCTTTCCATATCATGTTTTTAAATTTCAGATGCTATCAATATTCTAGACAGAAAGCAGATTACATGCTATAATGATAGATACATGAAGTCTTCCTTTAAAAATGTGTTAGGATCGGCCAGGCAGAATTTTCAAGGAAACCACTAACACTTTCTTGTGGGAAGAACGTGTTAGAGAAATGACTGAAAATAGCCTCTGAGACTTTTCAATATAACAAACTGTAGCTTTGACAGCTGGTATCCAACATCACTTAGCTAGATTGCCTTGTCAGCTTGTGTCTATTTTTATTGTAAACCACCAGTCAGAACATAAGAAGAGGCCTCATGGATCAGCCAGGGGCCTACATAGTCTAACATTTTGTTTCCATCAATGGGCAGCCAAAAGGTTCTGAAACCTTTAAAGGACAACATTAAGAAATAATTGTTCCTAATACAGATTCACACTATAGAAATTCCATTTAGACAACAACAACAACAACAACAACTTCACCTTGTGCGCCAGTTATGCCCTGTCCTGGACCGTGATGCCCTATCCACAGTCACTCATGCCCCCATCACCTCTGGCCTCAACTACTGCAATGCCCTCTACATGGGGCTCCCCTTGGGGTTCACCCGGAGACTCCAGTTGGTCCAGAATGCGGCTGCGCAGGTGGTGATAGGAGTATCTCAATAGTCCCATGTTACTCCCCTCCTGTGCGAGCTGCACTGGTTACCTGTTATCTTCCAGGTGCGCTTCAAGGTCCTGGTTATGATCTACAAAGCCCTATATGGCAATGGACCAGGGTACTTGTGGGAGCACCTTCTGTCAGCATCAACCCCCCATCACCCAGTTCATGCCTACAGAGTTGGTCTCCTCCAGGTGCTGTTGGCCAGACAGTGGTGGCTGGCAACACCCAGGGGGAAAGCCTTCTCTGTGGGTGCCCTGCCCCTCTGGAACCAGCTGCCCCTCAAGCTACGGACATCCCCCGATCTTTGCTCATTCTGCTGTGAGTTGAAGACATGGCTGTTTAGGGTGGCCAGCCTGGGCTGAGGGGGTGTGGGGTTGTTTTAACTAATTTTAACTGGGGTGTTTGTTGTTTTCTTTATTGAACTTCTAAATTTAATATCGTTTTAACATTTGTATTTTCTGTTTTTTATTTCTGTTCACCTCCCTGAGTCCCTCTGGAGAAGGGCAGCATATAAGTTCAATAAAATAAATAAATAAACAACAACCCCCCCCATTCCTGATCCTGCCTTTCTGCCACCATACAGGCAGTTAGGCTGCCATGGCTGGGCCTGGAGAGCTATCTGGTGCAGTTCCTATGGTTACAGGATTACCATCATTGTATCAGTAGTGGCTTAGCCACCGTGAACCAACCTAGGCACCTACTATCAGTAATGATGAGAAGAAATCAATAAAATTCCACAGTGGATTGGTTGTCACCCGGGTCAACAAGGGCTGTGTCAGATGCTATGGCTCCTGGACATCTATCAAAAAAAGGG
The DNA here is from genome assembly GCA_032468015.1 of Mimophis mahfalensis. Classification (NCBI taxonomy): domain Eukaryota; kingdom Metazoa; phylum Chordata; class Lepidosauria; order Squamata; genus Mimophis; species Mimophis mahfalensis. The sequence continues at coordinate 4,050 of JANHFR010006012.1, forward strand.
GCTACAGGGCTCAGTTGTTACTGCTGGGGAACCACGGCAGTTGTTACTGCTGGGGAACCACGGCAAAGTGACTGGAACAAAAGCACAAAACTCAGTCAACTGAAGAAAATTGAGAAATCATCAAATGTTACTACCAGGCAGAACCAACAGCCAAGGGATTTCAAAAAAAGAATGATGCAACTGTGGAAGAAAAAACACCCAGAAAGTGACATAACTGAACAAAGATTAATGGTTCAAATATGTTTTATCATCTGTAATAAAGTTTTCATAGATGTGGAAATGCAACATCTAGAAATATTGGCTAAAAAGAAAACAACAAATAATGATGAACAAGCTGAAGAAACTGCTCGAACACTTGAATAAATTGACCATCCAGTGGAAGAAGCCAACATACAGGATGGAGATTCTCCTGTGCAACAACTTGAAAGTATAGAGCCAAGTCATCTAGTGAAAATGCTGAAGGAAAAGATTGAAAACCATATCAAAGAAAACATAGAAAGAAAAAGACTACCTACCATTCATGAAGTGGATAGCAAATTAGTGAAAGATCTGTTAACTACCATGAACAACGTTTTAACTTCCATTCGATTGAGTATGTTATATTAAACAAACCAACTAAAGTACAGCACAGCTGCTGTTATAACTGCATAACTGGATTATAAAATGCCAAACACCCCCCCACCCAGCACCCTCCCACTGGAACACCAGTGAAAAATTTGAAAATAAAATAGAAAAAACTACAAAGGGATGTCAGCAATTTAAACTACTTGAAAGAAGGAAAACTAAAGAACAAAAAGCTGAAAAATAGTTTACACAAAAAATACAACCTGGAGGAAAAAACAGTAACAGAAATCATGGAAGAACTAAAACAACATATAATAGCAACAGCAAAGGAAACTGAAAGATATGAAGGATGAATAAACCAATACCGTGAAAATATTGTTATAACAACATACATGGTGGCAAAACAAGCAAAGAAGGTCAAAAACTGGAGTGTACCTGGCCTGGGCAAACTGCATGGATACTGGCTAAAATACCTCACCAGCCTCCATCATCACATGGCCACTCAATTTGATGAAATGCTTCAAAATGCAACAAGCAAAGAATGGCCAACAGCTGGTCAAACATACTTGATAATGAAAGATCCAGAAAAGGGCACAGAACCAAGCAACTATCACCCAATTACTTGTCTGCCAACAACATTCAAACCTTTTACTAGAATATTGGCAAATTCAGTATTCAGTCATCTGATGGAAAGCAGTTTGTATCCAGTAGAACAAAAAGGAAATTATAAAAAATCAAGAGGAATAAAAGATCAGCTGCTAATAGACAAAATGGTACTAAAAATGCAAAATGAAGAAAAATGAATTTAAATGTGTCATGAATTGATTACAAGAAGGCATTTGACTTGTTACCCCACAGCTGGATTAACACATGTCTGAAAAACTTTGGAATCAGCAAAAATATTTGTACTTTTTTGAAAGCAAATATGCAAAAATGGAAAACAGTTCTAAAGCAAATGGGAAGAACATTGCTGAAGTCAACATCATATGAGGAATCTTCCAAGGGGACGCACTTTCACCACTATTGTTCAATGTTATATTAACCCCACTGATAGTAATCCTACGAAACACAAACCTGGGCTAACAAATCTCAAGCTAACATAGCAAGATTAACCATCCACTATTCATGGATGACTTAAAAATGTATGTGAAAAGCCCCAATGGACTTAAATCAATATTCAGCACAGTTCAACTGCTCAGCAGCGACATCAAAATGAACTTTGGACTTGAAAAATGTGTTATATTACCCATGTAGCAAGGAAAAATGCAAAAAATAGAAGGAATAGAACTGGGAAATGGAAACATAGTAAAAACATTAGCAAAGGATGACAGTTACAAATACCTAGCCATATTGGAAGCAAATACAATCTTGAATGGAAAAGTCAAAGAGTCAATGCAAAAGGAATACATCAGGAAGGCCTGCAAAATACTGAAATGAATACTGAATACTGGAAACATAATTAAAGCCAATAATACATGGGCAGTTCCAGTGATACACTACTCAGCTGGAATCATCAACTGGACTTTGGCTGAACTGGAAAACCTGGACTGGAAAACATGCAAACTTTTGAATATGTACCATGCTTTACATCCATGAAGTGATATCAACAGGTTGTACCTGCCAAGAAAAATAGGAAGGCAAGGGGCTATTGCAAATCAATCAAACTGTGGAAGAAAAATGAAGTTTGAATGATTATGTGAACCAAAGTACAGAAAAATTCCTGCAGGCTGTGAAAACAGAACATTATAAAAACAACAGAAAGAAAGGCAGAATATAAGGAAAAAACAGCTGGATGACAAATTAAATACCTGTAGATGGAAAACTGACACTTTGCATGGACAGCACTTGAAAAACATTGAAGGAAAATGTGATGACAATTTGACATGGGCAGGGCTTAAGATGGGAACCATCAAGAAAGAAATGGAAGGTTTAATACTTGTTGCTCAAGAACAAGCACTACAAATTAATGCCTTAAAAGTGAAAAATCCACTAACAATCCAAACTGCCAACTTTGCAATGACAAAGTCGAAACTGTTTCACATTTAATATGCAAATGCAGCAAAATTGCACAAACTGATTACAAAACTAGACATGACCAAGTTGCTAAATTAATCCACCAGTCATTATGTAAAAAATATGACTTACCTGTATACAAATAGTTATGGGAACATAAAATGGAAAAAGTTATCAAAAACAAGAAGGTGAAGATCTTGTGGGACTTTCAAATACAGTCAGATTGTCATTTGGAACACAACACACCAGATACCACAGTTGTCGAAACGTGAAACATACAATTTATTGATATCACGGTACCAGGAGATGCCAGAGTTGAAGAAAAAGAACTGGAAAAAATCATGATATATTGTGACCTGGCCATCAACTATGTGATTATGGAGAAACATGTAACAGTGATACCCAATGTCATCTGGGCACTTGGTACCATGTCCAAGAATTTTATAAAATACATCAAGAAACTGCAGATTCTTGCAATAACATCAGTGGAACTATAAAAAAAACTGCACTACTCGGAACATCATGCATCTTAAGAAGGTACTTGGTTGATACCTAGGATGCTAGCAGTGACCCATATCAACCATTAGCACCAGTCAATAGTATTTGTGATGCATTTTTGAATGTTCAGTTTACTGAGTTTCATGTTTAGTGAATAAAGTACATAATAACAACAACAACAACAACAACAATAATAATAATAATCCAACAATAATAGTATAAAGAGGAATCACCCTTTATTCTTTTAGCAGACTAACTCAGAGATTTCTGCTGGATTGGAGAAAGAGGAAGAGATTTAGGATAGTCACTTCCTAGAATATCCCAGGATATGCAGTATTCCTTAGGATAGCATAGTATATGTTTAGTCTGGCAAAACTGATGTCATCATCAGCCCAAGAATCACATAGAAGAATCCAGTCAAGTTCTTTATTTGTTCACATATGTAGATAGAATCTTACCAGATTAAACCTATACTACTGTAATGCTAATGGAGTTATTGGTTCTGATGGGTAGGGAGCTACACTTGGGGCGGTCCTAGGTGGCAGGTCTTTTCTGTGGTTGCACCACATTGTGGAATCATTGCCTTTCAAAGTGAGGTTCTGAGCTTCAATCAGTTGTTACAGATCAGGGATAAGTGTATGTGAGATGGTTCCATTATTACTAAAATCCCTTTGTTAATACAGGAAAGTTATCAAGACATTTTTCAGCAGGACAAATGGATTATCAGTATGAATGCAAAGTAATAATTCACAATTATGAGTCTACCATATTTATGATGTATCTCAAAATGGACACATTTTTTTTTAAAATCAGACAACTGATAATATATTGGAATTAATGTGGTATGTTGAAGTTTGCAAATTTCAAAGTTTTTTATAGTTGTAAGTGAAGGATAGGCTGTCTACAGACTTGATTTTTTTCATACTGACAATAAAATGTTAAACAATACCCTTCAGAATAAACTTCTGTTGTTTCTGAGAAAAGAATTGTTGTGAAATCTGTATGTCTACTTTAGTTATAACTTAAGTGTATAAAAACATAGCTTTGGATCTAATTTAGATATGCCATTAACACCATCTGGTGTAAGACATAGCCTCTGCACTTCTTGTCTTCTTGCCATGTTTCCTTTGTTTCTCTCTTCAATGTAACACTAATTGTACCAGTTGGGTCTTATTCCCAGTTTCAGCACCCTTAGAAAACCAACTGCTATGGTGAGAAGAAAAAGCACTCCTATTTAACTGATACTTGTTTCACTTCATAGATGTCTTTGGCCATCTGGCAACTTCTGCCCTATTAAATCAAACAATTTAAACCATCTGTACTCACCTATCAGTTGCTAATTCAGACCTCAGGACTAGTTTTTTAAAAGTGACTATTCCTGTACAAAAATATCTTTTTTGTACACACTTCATCTGTATGAACTTTTCAGCACCTATTTCTTCAGATGGTTTTTTACTCTTTTTCAATCAACTTCATTTTTGCAGATTTTTTTTTTCTCTTCCTCACTGAATAGTCTTCATGTCTGTGACAGGAGAAATCTATTTCATGCTAGAGAGAAAGAGCAGGATATTTTATTACAATGTCCCATACTTATAAGAGTGTATCTTGAAAAACAAATCCTCTAAAATGTTTCTCAAATATTAATGATTGAACATGTTATACACTAGGCAGTATATACAATCCATAGCCCAGCAATACTTCTTAAGAGAATCAGCAAAAATGACATGGATGTTTGTGCAAGATTTCAGGGTATTCAACACCAGATCCCCTTCAATTTTTTTAAAGGATAAGAAAGAAGTAAGAGAGTCAGTTTAACCCATCAGATTTGCACTCCAAAGCACTCTCAAGAAGATAGGAGGCTGAATACAATAGTAAGTGGTAGTATTATTGTTGGTATCCAACACTTTCCATTTAGGGAAAAAGAAAATCATAATTCATCACCATTCTGAAAACACAAAAACAATTAATTCTCAGTCTGTTTCCTGCCACGGAGAGACAGAAGACAAGATAAACATCTGCTTGCTTTTTTAAACCTTCCTGCCTTTCTCACAAAAACAGTTTACAAGTGCAAGTTAATCTCTTGCCCCATGAAGATCAGTTTAGGAAGGATTAAGATACCCAACTGAGGAAAGCTTTCATATAAAAAAAGGTGGACAATATTTTTTTGTGGTAAAATGGTAAACTAAAAGATAAATTAAGATGTATATAATGAACTCATAAAATAGTTGTATAGGCTAGGGCTTAATCACTGAGTGGTTCAATGGCAGGAAGTTGGCTCAGGGATAGACCCCAGTGTGTGATCGTTAATGGGGCACTGACTGAAGAGACACCCGTCACAAACGGTGTACCACAAGGCTCAATTCTAGGTCCTGTCCTGTCCTGTCCTGTTCATGTGTTGTGATATAACAAGGATTGCCAGGTAAAGTTTGTCTTTTTTTTTTTTTTATCCCATTTATATGCCGCCCTTCTCCGGAGACTCAGGGCAGCTTACAATCTGTTAAGCACAAATCAATGTGCTTAGCAATAGTCTTCATTCCTTGATTGAGTGAGTCCTGAGATAGGCAACAAAAATGGTGCAAAGACTGAGGGACAAGGCACGTCAGGAGAGATACACTTCTCTCCTTACGTTAACTTCGTTAAATTCTATTAAGATTGGAGAAACTAAGTATGTACAGTGTGGTGGACAGAAGAAAAAAGGGGGAACATAATTGAATTTTTAAAAATATATTAAGGATATTAATAAGGTTCTAGAAAACAGTATTTTCAATATTAAACAAAAATCAGGAACACAGGCATAACTTCATACTGACAGGAGGGAAGTTCAATAGTAATATTAGAAAGCATTACTTCACAGGAAGAGTAGTGGAAGCTGGAACCAACTTCCAGCAGGAACAAACACATTCCCCATCATTCCACAAACATTTAAAAACAAAAGTAAACTCAAAGGGCAGACTCAAGGGACTACTAGATCTTTTTCTGCCATTCATTTTTTATGTTTCTTGGTTTCTAGGTTTAAAAAGTCAATCAAGCTATAATGTGAAGTACTAAAATGTAAAGTCCTTCACTTGTAAAATATTCTTTCCTTTTAGAAGTTGATTTAATTATGGGTGATAACAAGACACAGTATTTTCCATGCATAAAGCAGTGTTAGACATAAAACCAGAAATGAAACCTACAATCTTATCCTGCAGAGAACTGAAATGGACTAATTGAGCTACTACCCCTATAGTGGAAAGCAAAATTATTTCTGTTACAATTTCTCTTTTTAATGTTATTTTGATAGTTATAAAATTAGAGAAAGAAGCACTAATATTATCAGCTTTGTTTATAATATTCTTTATTGAAATGATGATTAAAAGAGACAAAAATTGTGCTATTTATTTATTTATTGCACAGCAGCAACAATAAGGGAAATCTTTCTATTTACTCTAGTTTCATACAACCCAGTGACTGCAATGATGTCCAAGGGAGGAAATGTTAAAGTTTCTAAACTGGATAGCTACATTGGAAGATAGAGAAAATCAGATCCCTAGGTATTATACAATAATAGTATCAGAGTTTGTGGGAGAAGTTAGACAACAGTTTTTACATTGTAGCCTTGAGTTGCGTAATTCCCATGTCTAAGATACATGGACGTGAAGCTTGCTTTAAAAAGCCCTTTCTGGATTCAAGTATGCTTTAGCCATATTCTCACCTTCCTCACTATAATGGATGACATTTCATGTTTGTTTGTTTGTTTGTTTTAACTTCTCCCACCTGTACTGGCAAACCAGCACCAATAATTTTTTTTCATGGATTCATATTGTAGCACATTTTGGAAAGATGTTTTTGTTTAGCATTACTGCAAGCCTAGGAACAGGTACATTAGTTTAAAGAAGTCCTTATGGTGCCCACTCAATACAAATCTCATTTTTGCCTTTCTGTATCACTGCACAGCCCTGAGCCTAATTCTAATACTTTTCACTGCAAACAAACAAACACTGACTGGTAGAAACTATATATTTCTTTTTTCCTCTGTAGCTCTTCTGTTCAATCATGTCCTATTCTTGGAGACTGTCTGGACAAGTCCCTGCAGTCTTCTTGTCAAGGTTTCAGAAGTGGTTTGCTTTGCCTCCTTCCAAGGACTGAGAAAATGTGACTGACCTAAAGCCAGCCAGCTAGCTTTGTTCCTTTTTCCCCCCATTTTTTTTAATATAATAATTCCATCTTCAGTTGAACAGTGTGTTGTCTGGGTACAAATATCTTCGTTAAACAATAGTCAGAATTGCAGTATCATTTGTTACATTAATATTAATTGTAGAATATTTTAAATAGTAATATTTATTATAGCTATCCTACCTCTCAGTGATAATTGCAGTTTTGCAACTATCACTGCAGTTTGGAAGTTTGGATGGTTTTTCCATTTCTCCAGATCAGTTTTAATTAGTTGCATCAATTTATAGTAATTATTGCCCTTAATAGTTACATATCTTGTGATTAAATTAATCCCTAAGTATTTTACTTTCTTTGTGATCTGATTATGTATCTTCTTCGTTAAAAAAAAATTTTTCTGCATTTCCGTGGTATTTTTAATTAATATCTTAGTTTTCTCTTTATTTATTTTCAATCCTGCCATTTCTCCATATTTGTCTATTTTTTTTTTATTAGTTTAGGCCCTGTTTTTTTGTGGATATTCCAAAATAAAAACTAAATCATCTGCAAATGCCTGTAATTTATATTTTTCTTTTTTATTTTCATACCTTTTATCTCTATATCTTGTCTAATATTTATATTTAATACTACCAATATCAATATGAATAATAGGCGGGACAAGAGACATCCTTGTCTTGTACCTTTTTAAAATAATAACCTTCTCTGTCCTATCTCCGTTTACCATCACTTTTGCTGTTTGCTTATAATATATCACATAAATCATATTATTATTATTATTATTATTATTATTATTATTATTATTATTATTATTATTATTATTATTAATTAATTAATTAATATTTATTTATTTAATCGAACTTTTATACCGCCTTTCTCCCGAAGGACTCAGGGTGGTGAA
>JANHFR010006013.1:17067-27729 GCA_032468015.1 Mimophis mahfalensis
GAATTGAAGTCCACGCATCTTCAAACTGCCAAGGTTGAGAAACACTGAACGAGCCAAACCCAATTCCTGCAACCTTTCTTCATATGTTTTAGCCTCCAACCCCCTAATCATCTTCATTGCTCTTTTCTACCTTCTTTCCAGAGTCTCAGCATCTTTTTTATGTGCAGGGAGACCAAAACTGGATGCAGTATTCCAGCTGTGATCTGACTCGGGCTTTATAAATTCTACTAATACATCATGTGAACTTGATTCTACACCTCTATTAATGCACTCTAGCATTGCAGCCTAGGATTTATGGCTGTTGCCACACACTGTTGGCTCACATTTAAGTGATTGTCCAGTAGAACTTCAAGATCCCTGTCATAGTTACTACTATCGATACATATTTCACGTAATTGGTACCTGTATATTTGGGGTTTTTTTTGCCTAAGTGTAAAATCTTTTTTTTTTCTCTGTTGAATTTTATTTTCAATTTCGATAGGTCCAGTGTTCAAGTCTAGTCAAGATCCCTCTGGATCTTGAGCCTACCTTCTGGGGGTGTTGGCTATTCCTGCCAGCTTAGTGTTGTCTATAAATCTGATGAGTTCCCCTTCTATTCCCTCATCTAAGTCATTTATGAAGCCAATAACCTGGCTTTGCATTTATGACAATGCTGCAGGCTACAATTCCCAGCATTCTTTGCCTGATTTGCATGCCTTGCCTCTATTGGCTGGAGAGCTTCCGATTTGCACACCTTGCTTGGTAACCTTCTGCACATGCGCAGTACCGCTTGGCAGTGAAATGTCGGTGGGTGTTCAATTCGGCACTCTTTTTGGGGGGGAAGACCCCCCAAAGGCATTCGTGACCCCCCAGTGATGATCTTGCAATGCCAAGGTGTGTAAGTACCAAGTTTGGGCAAGGTTGGTTGCTCTGTATAGGAGCGTATAGAGCACATACATACACACATGCTCACCACACTTCTGTTTTATAGATATAGATTGAAGAGTACTGGGCCTAAAATGGAATTTTGGGGTATCCCAGCACCAAAGTCCCTTCCAACTCTATTATTCTGTTAGTCCTAAATATGATTTTTCAAAAGGAAACTGGACTTTTTTCATTTTTCCTTGCAGAAATTTCGCTTCTCATCCAAGAAGCTTGTTCAGTTTTAATAGCTTTTTTTTTTAAAGGAAAAAGGCTGTTCTTTTAAGAGATAATTATAAAAGGGGACCAGACAACCAAATAAAAATAATGCAAGTATATGTGTGTGCTTTTGTGTAAGAGCTTGGGGAGGACTCTCGTATGGTCACACCCAAGAATAGGTTTTTGCTTCTTTTGTATGATTTTGTACAAGTTTATGTGTGGGAGAAGCCAATTAATAAAATATACCTACCCTCTTTTTTTTTCGTTTCAACTCAGAACGATTTTAAACAATGGAACCAGTCAAATAGTTTCTGGATATGCAAAAGCAAGGGATGCTATTTATAGATGATGGAGAAGCTGGATGAACCTCTAAGCGTGATCTGTTTTCCTGCAGGAAATTTTCAGGGACTTTCCTGATTATTAGGTGAAATTCTCCAAAAGAGACTTCAACATCTTAATAATATGTAATTTGTGTCTCTGCAGTTGAGCAGAAATTACAAGGGTAAATAGAGAGGGGAGGAAACGATCCAATCCCAAGAAAAAGGGAGAGAACCACTTAATTAGCAGCCTTTTCAGAATTGAGCAGATAATGGGCACGCTTCATCAAAGTTAAGTCACATTGACTTCAGCGCCAAAGGTTTAAGCACAGGTTTATCTCTGCTGTAGATGGATACCTTGATTGTTATGGTTGGTGGGCTTTTACAGCTGGATAGGACTGGAACTGAGGTGTATTGGAACCTGGGGGGGGGGGCAAATTATCATCCTTCTCCAGATGCATTACGCAGAGACCCAGCTGCACTACTGCTGAAAAAGGTGGAAGGAAAGAAAAGAAGGGGATGGCTGGAATGAAAGAATAAAGATGGACTTGTTATAATGAGGATGAGCGCAGAGTTGCAAGACCTAAGTCCGTGATGGCGAACCTATGGCACACGTGCCGGAGGTAGCGCACAGAGCCCTCTCTGTGGGCACACATGCCGTCAGCAACTGTTCTCCTGGTTTCTGGTGTGCATGTGTATACCAGCCAGCTGGTCTTTATGGGCACTGGAGTGCCAGAAAACAGCCTGGACAGGGCCTAAAAACAGCCTGAAAATGCTCCAAAAATGACCTAAAAACGGCTTTCAAAATGGACTGAAAATGGCCTGGAAGATGCCCCAAAAATGGCCTGAAAACAGCATAAAACCAGCCAAAAATGACCTGAAAAACAGCCTGGAAACAGCCCCCCAAATGCCCCCAAGACAGGCATGTATGCACATTCTGGTTTGGGCACTCAGTGCCAAAAAGGTTCGCCATCACTGACCTAAGTGATTCAACAGTTTGAAGATTACATGAAGTAATCCTCATGTAATGAAGAAACAGAGATGAGCACCACCCCCTAGAGTCGGGAACGACTAGCACATATGTGAGAGGGGAACCTTTACCTTTACCTTTTTATGCTGCCTTGGTTAGGCCACACTTGGAATAATACTGGATCCAGTTCTGGTCACCATGATACCAAAAAGATGTTGAGACTCTAGAGCAGCGGTTCTCAACCTTTGGGTCACGACCCCTTTGGGGGTCGAACACCTCTTTCACAGGAGTCACCCAAGGCCATCAGAAAAGACACATTTCTGATGGTCTTAGGAACCGAGACACCACTCCTCTATCCCTTTCCAGGCAGGTCTGCCCACATGCAAATACGCTCACATAGGAATACCCAATGTGATGACATCATCGTGCCAACACCATCACATACACCCTGTACAAATACGGTTGGGGGGGTCACCACAACTTGAGGAACTGTATTAAAGGGTCACGGCATTAGGAAGGCTGAGAACCACTGCTCTAGAGAGAGTACAGAGAAGAGCAAGAAAGATGATTAGGGGGCTAGAGGTTGAGATTTATAAAGAAAGGTTATGGGAACTGGGTATGTCTAGTCCAGGGGTGCCAAACTCAATTTCATTGAGGGCCACATCAGGGTTGTGTTCGATGTCGGGGGGGCCAGGGTGGGTGTGGTCAGCTTGACATCACACGTATTGGGGGCATGGCCTGAGCACTCTGCCAGTGAAAACAGAACTCGGGAAGGCCGCATGCAACCCTCCGGAGCTCCATTTTCACTGGCAGAGGGCTGCAGGAGGCCATTTCAGCTGAAAACAGAGCTCGGGAGGGCCCTACACAGTCCTTCCAAGCTCTGTTTTCACTGACAGAGGCACCTTTGCTGTCCCCAGGGCATCCCTGCAGGCCAAATCTAAGCACCCCGTGGGTCGAATGCGGCCTGCAGACCTTGAGTTTGACACCCCTGGTCTAGTCTAATGAAGAGAACTGTGGGTATGACATAATAGTGTTCCAATATTTGAGGAGCAGCCCCATAGGAGTGGGAGTCACCTGAAGGCAAGACAAGAACGGACAGAGGGAAAGTTAGCAAAGAGAGATCTAACCTAGAATTGAGGAGAAATTTCCTAACAGTGAAAACAATTAAATCAGTGGAATGATTTGCCCCCTGAAGTTGTGGATACTCCACACTGGAGGTTTTTAAGAAGAGATTAGGTAGCCATTTGTCCAGAATGATATAGGCTCTCCTGCTTAGGCATGGGTTTGAACTAGAACAGGGATCCCCAACCTGTGGGCCACAGACCACTACTGGGTCATGGCCTCTTGGCCACCAGGTCACATGAGTGGCTGGCCAGTATGCACACACACCCCACTCATACTAGTGTTGCAGTTACTACCATGCAGTTACTACTGTTGCCATGAGCACTAAGGGCGCTACTATTGCCGTGAGTGTGCTAAGGTTGCCATGCGTGTTGCAAGCACACTCACAACCCCATTTGCTCGTGCATATGTGTGCATAAAGGCACCTGCCCCTCCCCACTTCTGGTCTACTGGTAATGCAGTTTATGATGGATTCTCCTGGATTTTTAACACTGCACCTTGTGCACAAATTCATCTGCAAAGACTGGCAATCGGAGACCATGTACCTGTAACCCCCCAGTGTCTATGCAACTCGACCGGCTGTTTATTTTTCATCGAGCTGAATTCAAGGTCTTAGTTTCGACCAGCTCCGAATACAAATGGCCTTTTGAGATTTTCTACTGAATCTGTAAGCATAATAATTGGATGGGCAATTCTTTGAATTGGTCCAGGGAAGGAGACACTTTTCAATCCCTTGTGAAGGCCAGAAATCCCTTTTAGTGGTGACAATAGCATCTTTATGGGGAAAGCTTCATGAAATTCTCTCTTGGTATCTCCTGTGTAACTTAAGGAGTTGAGAATCCGTGGAAGATTAATTGTACGGATGACTGAACAATTCAAAGACAAAATTTTCACATCTGTTATCTCTCTCTTTTCCTGATCCTGTTGTAACCAAGAAACATGATAATCCTGACTTCACCTATGACAATTTTTCTTCTGCTTTGAAAGAATTTTTAAAGCAAATTCTACAAGATTCTATCTAAGTCGATCCTTGGGGTTAGAGATTTAGTCTTCCAAGTTTTTGGATGCGTGCTGGAACCTATCCTTAGGGAACTTTATGTGGGTGCTGTTCTGTTCTGTGCATAGTATTTGTGTGGTGCTTGGTTGTGTGTGATTTTTAGTTGTTAATAGGAGTGTTGATAACCGGCTATTAAAGTGTGGGTGGTTATTTCGTTGTGCTGCTGCACCCTAAGTACCTGGTGAGCTTGTGGTAAATCAACACTCCTGTTGACTTACAAGGGGCCCATTTCCCAGGCTTCAACAATTTCCCTGCCTATTTTTGTCCCTGCTTGGCCAACAATCTTAATAGCTGGGAAATTGAATGTGTGTCCTTGTTCATTGCAAAGCAACAATCAAGGACTTAATAGCCAGCCATCAACACTCAATTAACACCTGAAAGTCACACACAACCAGGCACCACATAAATACCATGTGCAGAACAGCTCCATCCATCCATACAGAATGTTGTGGATCTGGCAGCCGATTCTGACTCCGAGGGAGACCTGGAGCCCGAGTTGGATGGAAGGGAGGAACCGGCTGCTGATACTGTGCCTGGGCCGTCCTCTAGTTATCAGGAGCCTTCAGTTTCTGATAGCAGTAGAAAGGAGGCCCTGATTAATGCAAGGACACACAGTCAATTGAGAAGGTAGCAACAATGGAAGGGACAAAGCAGAGCTACAGCTGACTGGTAATTGGCCATACCCATGGGAGTTTAAAGGGGTGTGGTTGGAAACAGACTTCAGCAGAGAACGAATGAGAGATTTGGAGTGTTGTGGTTTGCCTTGTTTCCATCGAGGTTTGCCTTGTATTCCTGTTCAGGTCTTCAGACACTGTGTTCACGTTTATCTGAGTTTGTGAGTTATTACCTTTTATCGGGACACTTGGCATTTTGCCCAGAAGAAGTGTGGAGGCTTGCCCGAGGCTTCTGGCCATTTGAAAACATTTGAACTTTCCTAAGTCTCTGTGCTTTTAGGAAAGAGTCTTGATCCGTGTGTTTGAGGTGTGGAACACAACAGAGAAGTTCCCTGAGGATGGGCTCTGGCATATGTCTGAAAGTTTGGAAAGCTAAATCTCTGGTCCCAGTGATCGACTCAGATTGAATCCTGCAGCATTTTCCTAGGCCACACATATTTGCCTTCATCCGTAAAGGAAATGCTGTTCCATCGGGATGAGTAAGAAATGGTAGAAAAATAATGCTGGAGATTTCTCCGGCTTGGCACCAGTTTTGACATGACTTTAAATGGAGCAACCAAAGGAAGTCTGCCTCCTGCTCTAATAAGGTTGTGATTTGTGCAATCATTGCATGAAATGTTGTATCGCAAGTATCACTGCATAAAGTTGGACTTCTAGAATTTGTGATAGCCTTCTCAAGTTTTGTATCTCAGTGGTGGGATGATGTCCTTTCACTAATCACATTGATTAGTTTTTGGTGAAGATTTTTTTTTGAGTGAAGATAATTAGGGAGTTATATATCACAATAGAAAAGAGCTATATTGATGTTGACACTGATAAATTGTGCTTCTGCATTCTTTTTAAAAACACTTTTTAATAAAATAATTAAAATGTACTGTAGTAGGAAGCGGATGCACTCCCAATCAAAAATCCACGAGTTTCAGTTCCAATAATGGGACTTGGTGTCTAAGAGATTTTCAGTCATTATTCTGCTCCCCTCACCCTCAGGCCCAATCCAGAGACAGTTAAAGCAAACCCCCCAATGTTCGTGAGTCCAAAAGCAGAATGCTGTCTGTACTTCCAAAGCACACCCGCATGGTATAAAAGTTCGAAAGCAGAATGCTGTTCGTGTTCCCAAAGCAAATGAGGACTGAGAAAAGTGCCAAAGGAAATAAATCAACACTAAATTACTGGGCAAGAGTCCAGAAGCTGACAAGATAAGCTGGAAGCTGATCAGGAACTAAAAAAACAAACTCAGACTGACTAGGATATTCAAATGTTGTATCCTGCAGAGAACCAGGCTCAGCCACACCCCTTTTATTCTCTCTGGGGTGTGACCCAATTAGTGGTCAGCTGCAGCCCGGCCTCTCCCCTTTCTACATGTAATACGTTGCTGTTCTCTTCTCATTAGATGCCAGGTCCTTGCATCAGCCAAGGGCTCCTCCCCACTGCTGTCAGAGCCCACCAGCTCTTGGTGACTCACAGAGGGACCAGCCACTGCTGGCACACTGTTAGCAACCTCCTCTAGGTCTCCTCCTCGGAGTTGGAATCGGCTGCCAAGTCAGCAGCAGGTGGCAGGGCTACAACAGTCATCCAGTTCAGGGTTGTCCCAAAAGTGCTTTTTCAAGAGGCAACTGGACTTTCTGCTTTTTCTTTTGAAGATATTTCATTTCTCATTCAAGAAGCTTCTTCAGCTCAACAGCCTTCTCTCAACAGAGGGGGAGGGATACGACATCCTCTATCTGCAGTCTACAACTCAGTTCTTTCAACAGCTCCAAAAAGGCTCCACATCCATTTGCACTACTCAGGTGGCTCTGAGGAAACAGACAAACCTCCAAGTGGCCTCAACGACTCTCTACAATGATGCAAATGACCAGCTGTCTGCAAGGAATATAAATCCTTCCATTTCCCAACCTCCAGTCAGAGCTAAAGAAGCTTCTTGGATAAGAAGAGAAACTTCTTCAAAGAAAAAACCAGAAAGTCCAATTGCCTCTTTTAAGAAGCCCTTTTGGGACAATGGAACTTGGTGCTTATTATTTGTTTATATCCTGCCTTTATTATTTTTATAAATAATTCAAGGTGGCAAACATACCTGATTCTTCTTCCTCCTCCTCCTCTTTTCCCCACAACAGCAACCTGGTGAAATGAGCTGGATTTAGAGAACATAACAGGCCCAAAGTCACCCAGTCAGCTTTTATACCTAAGGCAGGACTAGATCTCACCATCTCCTGGTCTCGTCGCACTTCTATCAGAAGCACTAAGGTGCTTCCAGGTTGACTGGATTAGCCTGTGACATCACCATTGTCTGGGGATGCCCAGTTGGGGACTCCTTTCATGTCTCCAGCAGGAGCTGGAGCAAAGACCGGGAACTCACCCAATCCATGGTAACACTTGGGTCTCGAACATGGGCTTGCTAACCTCCAATCTGGTGTCCTAACCATGTGAGGTTTACTCCTTACCATCTCCTGGCGATTGGCCCAAAGACACCCAGCTGGCTTTCTTGGCTAAGCAGGACTAGAATTCACTGTCTCCTGATGATTGACCCAAAGTCATCTTTAACCCTTTGTGTCCAAGGTGGAGCTAGAACTCACTGTCTGCTAGTGATGGGCCCAAATCACCCAGTTGGCTTTCATGCCTGAGGCAGGACTAGAATTCGCCATCTCCTAGTTTCTAGCTCGGTGCCTTAACCACTAGACCAAACTGGCATTCCGTTTGCGTTAGGACAAAATAAATTTTGTGGGTGGCGTTCAAATTACTGTTTTGCCTTGTTCTTTTAAATTCCCTTGCAAAACTCTTTTCTTTACTGATTTGATGTGGATCTTCATGGTGGAGCTAATCAGAGTTTTTACTGAAAGAACTCAAGGTTATTTTGCAAGTTTCCATTTCTAAAATTGCAAAAATAAATGAATAAATACAGAAACAGCAACGATTATTTGTTTAGAGGTTTTTCCGTTATTTGGAGCTGTGCCAGGTTGCTTTGCAAATTCTCTGTGCTTGCTTTCCTGAGAGACTGAAGATGTTACGTC
Source organism: Mimophis mahfalensis (assembly GCA_032468015.1). Taxonomy (NCBI): domain Eukaryota; kingdom Metazoa; phylum Chordata; class Lepidosauria; order Squamata; genus Mimophis; species Mimophis mahfalensis. The sequence goes on from JANHFR010006013.1 coordinate 25,332, forward strand.
TTGGGTAGCCAATGGGGATTCCTACCTTGTGATTGACTGAACTGCCTACCTCTCGAGACAACACAATAATATTGTGCTTATAGCCTTAATAATTTACAGGAAAATTACTCTTAGAATCTCCTTTCTCCTTTATTGGAAACATACTTCAACCAGGCAGAGAATAAGATACGCACACCCAGGAAAAGAATTAAAGGTTCTCTAATATGCCGGAAATTTGGAAAATATGGTGCGAATATTTGGAATGTCTTGAGAATGTCTTGCTGTCTTTAAATGAATGCTACCTATTGGTTTTTCTCACTTTGCAAATAGAATTTCCACTTAATGTCACCTTTCCTTTTCTTTTCTTTTTTTTTTTTTTGAGTATTGGAAGGTTTTACATTCAAGCATAAAGCATATAATACTTCTGGAAAAGTGAATGTCATGGTAATGTGGCTTTTAGAGTTTTCTTGGGGGCGTGGAGACCAATGATACACAGTTTTAGGTTCAATTTTGTCATGGGAGGGTAGGGTTTCCAATCTTGGTAACCCTGGCAACTTTAATACCTATGGACTTCAACTCCCAAAATTTTCTAGCCAGCAGGTTGAGGAATTCTGGGAATTAGAGTCCACATGTTTTAAAGTTGCCAAGTTTGCAAAACACTGCAATAAAGATGGTGTTATTACGGCAAAAGATAAGATGCTTGTAATTAGCTCATTTGATTCATTCATTCATTCATTCATTCATTCATTCATTCATTCATTCATTCATTCATTCATTCAGGAGTGGTGCAGAGGCTCTTGCCTCACCATCAGGAGGCTGTGAGTTCAATCCTAACTAGAGGCAGATATTTCTCTTTCTGGGCATAATGAGAATATATCTGCTGAACAAAAATCCGCATTGGCAACAGGAAGGGCATCCGGCCACTAAACACTCTGCTAGCTCCATTCAGTTGCCCAGACTCCCCCCTGCAAGGGATTATGGGGTCGTTTACTGAATGTATGTATGTATGTATGTATGTATGTATGTATGTATGTATGTATGTATTTTCCAAATCACCCATCTCCCTTGAAGAGTGACTTAATCTTAAAACAACTCTATATTTGTCTTCATATGTTTTCGCAGGTATTTATATGTAATACCCGCGAAAACATATATAAACAACTCTATATTTGTCTCTATTTCTCACTTTCTTATCTTCTGTTTTAACATAGGATTCTTTTACCATGATACATTTACGTACTGTAAGTTCCCTGTAAGTCCCCTTAATTTTAATATAAGAGTTTGATGTATCTTTTTCCTATATGCATACCCAAAAGAATTGGAACCCATTCTTTTTTTTTCTTTACTATTTCCTTTCTTTTTCCTTTTGCATTTTTGTCTGATTTTTCTCTTTCTTTTCGTTTCCTTCTTGCCTGTTGATTTACTTTATCTTTCTGGAAATTCAACAAACTTATAAAAAGGAAGATCAATGTAGAATTGTACGACACATTTTATATACGTTCTTGGAAAACAGTTTCACTGAGTTTAAAAAAACTTGGGGAGGGGGAAGGTGTTAAATAATGAACGAGCACTCATTAATGAAAGAAAACAAACTTTAAACATTTGGTGCTGGTTAGAAAACGTAGAAAATATTTCGTTGGAATAGAGAACTGTTGTTTTCAGAAAAAAATGGAAAAAATATAAGATGATTTATGGACTCTTACTTTTTAATAGGGTAAATGGTAGTGTTTGAAAATAGGAAAGAGAAAACAGTTGCTCTTAAGTATTATATAGCTTTTTTATATGGCAAGAATATAGTTGGCAGAGTAGAACTAAGGTGAATTATTTATTGAAGTTACTAAGTTTCATATAAAATCTTGTCTCTAAAAACTGTTTTGATTTTAATAGCTGGAGTTTATAGTTTTCAAAGTGAAAAACAGTCAACCATTTGCTCATTGTTTGTTCCCTGAAACTTTGGAAGATCACAGCTAACACAAAGTTGTGCCCTGTGGTGCAGTGGTTAAAGTGCAGTACATTGTAAGCAACTGCTGCCCACAGTTTGGAGTTTGATGGGGCTCAATATGCTGACACTTTAAACCACTTAGAGAGGGCTGGAAAGCACTGTGAAGCGGTATATAAGTCTAAGTGCTATTGCTATTGTGTTTGTAAGAGCCAATATAAGTGACTGGATGACCCTTCTTCCATTTAGTAAGGTAATCTGATGGAGACACAGCTGCCAGATCAGAGAACTTCCCCCTACTGGTATGATGGATTGTTTTGAAACTTAAAACATAGAAGCAGTTTTGCAAAACTTATTTTGGCGTAATAGAATTTCTGACTAATTTCTTCTGAAAAGCAAAACATCAAAACGTGGAAGCCTGTTCACAGAAGAGGAAAATGAATTTGGTATTACGAAGATGTAAAGAAAACAGAACAAGTC
>JANHFR010006014.1:0-14214 GCA_032468015.1 Mimophis mahfalensis
AGTTTTTTAAAATGTATTTGTAAAACTTTTCAATAAAAGAATATAATTTTACATTGATTCAGAAAAATATTTCAGGTTGGCTGAAACTGTTCTTTAGATATATGTAATCTTTTATTTATTTAATAAACTTATACACTACCCATCTCACTATCTGGAAGTTTATTTTTTGCCTTTCAGAGCTGCACTTCAATTGAAATTTGTAACTCATATTTTAAAATACTGAATTGTTACTGTTAATCTTCGATACTATTTATCCTTGATATTTTTTTAATCTGGCTTTCATTTACCATAGCAGCAAAAGTATTAACGCTGCAATTTCAAAAACTGATTTTGAACAATAAACCAATTCTTTACAATTATTTATTCATTTCTTACATTTTCCTCTTTAAAAATATCAAATAATTATTAACATCTAATCAAATCATGTTTATCCTTTGTAGCTTATAAAAAAATGTAACATAAAGCAAATTACTTTTTATTTACTTGGACTGTTTTTGCATTGCTTTTCAAATGCAACAGGGGAAAAATGTTCTTTCAGACTTGCAAGGTTCTGTTAAGGCAATCTTACAATAAGGTAAAATTACAGGTAGTCCTCAACTTAAGGCCTCAACTGAGCCCAAGGTTTCTGTTGTTAAATGAGACATCTGTTAAATTAATTTTGCCCCATTTTACAACCTTTCTTGCCTCACTTGTTAAGTAAATCACTGCAGCTGATAAGCTTGTCCATTGACTTTGCTTGTCAGAAGCTTGTGAAAGGTGACACAGCAATGGTCATAAATATGAACCAGTTGCCAAGGATCTGAATTTTGATTGCATGATCATGGGGATGCTGCAAAGGGTTTTAACTGTGAAAAATGGTTGTAAGTCGCTTTTCTCAGTGAAGGCTCACTAAATCTAGGTCTTCTGGGCATGCTTTCTGGCTGCAATACTTGCAAGACTGACATCATAACTTTCTCTGCTCTAAATCTAACATCTTAACAAAATTCATGTATGTCACTTTCTTATGCAGTTTTTATGGTTTGTTTGGGTTTTTTTAATTGGAATTGTACAGTGTTTTAGATGTAATTCCCCAAAAAGGTGATTTACATGACCTGGAAACTTAGCTGCAGCAGCAGTAAGCAACTCATTGAAGCTTCTATATACAGGTAGTCCTAAAGTTATGACCACAATTGAGCCCCAGATTTATGTTGCTAAGTGAAACATTTGTTAAAATGAGTTCACCCCATTTTACAGTTTTTCTCACCACAGTTTTTAAGTAAACCACTGCATTTCTTAAGTTAGCAGCATGGTTCTTAAGCGAGTCTGGAATTTCCATTGATTTTACTTGTCAGAAGGTTTGCAAAAGCTGATCACATGACCCTGGGACATTACAGCCACCATAAATATGAACCAGTTGCCAAACATCTGGATTTTGATCACATGACCATGGGGAGGCTTCAACAGTCATAGGTGTGAAAAAGGGTCATGAATCGCTTTTTTCAGTGCGGCTGTAACTTTGAACAGTCTCTAAATGAACTGTTGTAAGTCAAGGACTACCGGTATGTTGGTATTAAATGTGCTAAAGCTATGCTGAGCTCTATTTCAAAATGACACAGCTGCTTTAATGAGTTGTCTTAATATTACTTTTTAAATGGAATCTGAAGCACTCCACAGCCATGCTGTTTATATATTGTTAATTTTGAAAATTCCAGGCCCAACTCCAACATTAAATTTAAAAAATTCAAAATTTTATGAAATGATATGGCCAATTATGTATGTTACAGAAAATATTTAAATGGCATCAGCTGTATGGTGATGTTTTCAAATTTTCATCTCAATTACAAGCATAGATAGAGGTTTTTGGGTTTTTTTAATTCTAATGCTAATTTATTTTTCTAACATTTATATCTTTACAAAAGCAGCTGGAATTGCAAGATGCAAACACGGTAATTGGCAGCATCATTTTTGATAAGAAACAGCACAGGAAACAGTCCTTTAAAAGGATATAAATTAGGGCAATTAAAGATCTCAAAAGTCTTTGAGAATAAATGCACAGATTTGTCCAAAAATGCTAAACCACAAGATGCTTCAAATGATAAAACAATCTGTTTTCCAGTGAAAGGCAGGCTAAGAAGGGTAAAACTCATTTTATTTCTTGCATATAATATAATATATTATGGTTTGTGTGAAATAGTTCCAGTATTTCAATATATTATGGTTTGTGTGAAATAGTTCCAGTATTTCAGAGTCTGGTACTCTAGAAATTAAAAATGGAGGGCAACAGGACAATCACATCTGAGTGCAAAACAGAGGAAAGTATGGATGCAACTGGCAAGATTTCATTGGCTCCTGAGCTTTAGAGTTATTGCAACCTTCCAACCATAGCATAAAGCTGCACCTATTTGAAGGAGGTTTTTAGAATTAAACATGCAAAGCACTACTAATTAATTATATACCATCAAGCTGGTATTGATTCTGTATTACCACTGTTCAAGGATAATCTTTCCTCTATATGTGCCCTTCAGGTTTTCCAATACTGAACCCATCAATATTGTAATTGAATTTGTCTGCCTTGTATGGAATGTCACAGTAAAAGCAGCTATCTGCAGAGTTCTGATCTCTGTATATTTAAATACATATCTTTTCCAAAGCCTTAATTACATATATTGCTGTTCTGTAATGTTTGTTGATTGCTAGTTCTTTAACTATTGAAAGCCCATCCTAAAAAAATGGAAGCTACCATACCCATTACTTCAATTTCTTCATTGTCAGTTCTAAGGCTGTTTTCTGTATCAGTGGTCATTAGTTAGGTATTCTTTATATTTAATCATAGTCTCCTTTTATTATAATTCTTGACTTTCATTATTAAAGCTTGCAGCTTTGTGGCTCATCAGCATGCTGTGGATCTGGCAGCTGAGTCTGACTTGAGGAGACCTGGAGCCAGATTTGGATGCAAGGGAGGAACCGGCAGTTGAAGCTCTGCCTGTGGCTGGGCTGTCCACTAGCTATCAAGAGCCCTCGGCTTCTGATAGCAGTGGAGAAGAGGCCTTGATTAGTGTACGAGCATGAAGGCTAATTAGCAGGCAACAGCAAAGGAAGAGAAGAGGCCAAGCCGCAGATGACCAGTGATTGGCCACACCCCATAGGACTTAAAGTTGTGTGATTGGAAAAGGACCTTTGCAGAGAACAACTCGTTGGTTGGAGTAACAAGTATCATTATCTGGGTATCAAATCTCAAGTATTGTCCTGGTTTGAAGACAGTGTCTTCAATGAATCAGTGAATTTCTGATTATGGACTTTTAAGTACGTGTGGATATTTCTTATCCAAGTAGTTGGCAGTTTGCCAGAAATATTTGGAAGCTTGCCAGAGCATTTGGCAATCTTATAGGACTAAATTAAAATAAGAAAGACTTTGCATCTGTTCGTTTGCTAATAAAGGGCAGTTTTACTTTAAGAACTGGCTGCAAAGCGTGAGTTAGTGGTGTGGGACACAACATACAGATCATTTGCATTTTCAGCTATTAGAATAGAAGTATAGCATAGGTTATGATGTTTCTTCCTCCAAGTCTTCCAAAAAATCCATGCTCATTCTCTTTCAATCTAATTTTGTCCAACACATATTCAGCATAAATAAATAGGGAGACAGTAAAGAGCTTTCTCTCACTAAGTTGCTGAGTTGCTGCCAGTCTTTTCTGCTATGTTCTTTCTGGACTGTAACTTTCTGTCCTATGTATAGATTTTACACTAAGGTGTATATAGATTTTACACGGAGATGTTCTGGGTTCCTATTTTCCTAAGGACATTTTGACAACTTGACATAGCTAACTAAATCAAAGGCCTTTCAATAATAAGCCCATGTTGCTTTCCTTTTTTGTATTCATCACCTTGTTGTTAGCCAGCATGCATTATCAATGGTATTCTGTTTCATGGTCTTTGACAATCTCTTTTCACATTCCTCTTTAACAGCTTCTTTGATTTCAATCCCCAGTTCCTCTGCTTCTCCTATGAAGTTTAGGATTTGAAATAAATTCCTGATTTGTTGTTGTTAGTTGCGAAGTCATGTCCAACCCATCACGACCCCATGAACAATGTTTCTCCAGGCCTCCCTGTCCTCCACCATCCCCTAGAGTCCATTTAAGCACACACCAACTGCTTCAGTGACCTAATCCATCCACCTCATTCTCTGTCATCCCGTTCTTCTTTTGCCCTCAATCTTTCCCAGCATTAGGCTCTTCTCCAGTGAGCCCTTTCTTCTCATTTGGTGGCCAAAGTATTTAAGTTTCGTTTTCAGGATCCTGCCTTCTAAAAAGCAAAGATTCCTGATACTCTCATTTTAAATGGTGGTGTATGCTCAAAATCATAATCTATTTCATATTGATTTAGAACCTGTGCATTAACAGTTGGCAATCCGTTAGACAGTCAGCTCCTGGTCATTCAGCCCCACTAAGTAGCCCAGAACAGAAATTCAACACCAGAGGAAGGTTCAAACTACTTTTATTGAGATTGACTATAATATCTTGTGCTGTACACTTTCCCGCTTCTTACAGTTCTGAATTAGAAAAGTATCTGCCTAAGCCACTTCTGAATATTATCTTCTTTCTGTACTTTAAAAAAAAAAAGTTTCAGCCCCTTTTGCCGTAGTAATGTCAGGTGCAAGTAACCAGGAAAAGAACTCAAAACACTTCACGTTTCAAACATGCTATCTCTACAGAAGAATCTGATCTACTAACGGTCAAGGCAAATTGGTACTAGATAAGAGTCAACAGAATTCACAGAGGCTGGACTCTTGTGAGGGTGCAGCAACTCCAAAATGATGATGCATCTGACCCTGCCTTTGGGTTCCACCTGGTCCTATGAGTAATGGTTCCTGAGCTTCTGCTGAAAATGTTAAAAGTATAATTGTACCTGCTAGAAATCTTCTGTTAAAGAAACCCTCACATCAGAACACATGGTAAAAGTGCTGCTTGGTGTTTTAGAGAACCCTGTTTCATCCATTCCTTCATATTTTCATTTGGAAATTCAAAGATTCTGAACGTGCTCAATTATGGAAAATGTTTCCTTAAAACCATTCCTCCCCAATCCCGTTTGCAGGTGGCTTGTAGCAAAAGAGACTTGATGCAGCTTAGCAAATTAGTGACCTGTCTGTTTTGAGCTTCTTCTGAACATTATTGTGATTTTCTGGAATTAAGAAATATGAAAAGAACTTCATTCCTTGGTTTTTTAGGTCTAAATAGTAAACAGTATACTCTTTACGGTTATCATTTTGTTGTTTGTAGCTTATGATTTGTGCTGATTGTTTTTATTTAGTATTTATTTATTTATTTTATTGAACTTCTATACCGTCCTTCTCCCGAGGGACATAGCACGGTGAACAGTAAAACACAGAGAATACAAAAATTAAAATTAGATTAAATAGATGAAGTTCAATAAATGGACAAACACCCCTTAAAATCACAACCACCACCTACCCACCCTCCCTCAGCCCAGGCCGGCCATATGAAAGAGCCATGTTTTTAATTCTCGCCAGAAGAAGCGGAGATCAGGGGCTGTCCTCAGCTCAGGAGGAAGTTGATTCAATAAGGTGGGGGCACCCACAGAAAAGGCTCTCCCCCTGGGTGTCACTAGCCAACATTGCCTGGCCAATGGCACCCGGAGGAGACCAACTTTGTGGGCTCAAACCGGGCAGTGGGGAGCCGATGATGCTGGCAGGAGGTGCTCCCGTAAGTACCCTGGGCCATTGCCATAAAGGGCTTTATAGGTGGTAACCAGAACCAGGACACACAACCAGTATCTTATGACTGTCTTGTTATGGAAATTTAGAGACTCAACAGAATTCCTGGGTGAACAGAAATAGGTTTTATTGCAAGGTTCAGAAGCAATGAACAAAGAGGCAGTTCTGAACATTGCAGGGTTGTGAGACAGACGTTTTTATACATTTTAGAAGGAACAAAGAACATAAATTCGATTGGTTACAAAATAGGAAACCCAGACCTGATTGGCTGAAGTCAAGATATGGTTGTCATAACTTGATTGGCTTTTTATTTAAAACCCACATCTGATTGGATACATTTAGAAAATACATACTTAAACTTGATTGGTCCAAACAGAAGACATGATATGATTGGTCACAACCAGGAAATCCATATATGGTTATACATGACCTCATTGGTTAAATGGTTAAACTATTGACCTTATACATAAACTACCTGGAAACTTTGATTTGGTTAATTACAATTTATTGTTACATTCTAAAAGCTTCATAATATTAACAGTTGTTTGCACTAGTGACCTTTAATATAGAAGCTGCATGATGTCATAATTAACTTCACTATGTGTTCCACCCTGTATAAGTGATAAGAACACTCTATATTAGCACAGTCTTTAAACTTCCCTCCTTTACATCTAAAATGCTAATATAATATAAAACAGTAATTTAGGTGTCACCTATAAATACACATATATCGTTTCTGTGTTAGGAACATGAAATGCAGTTTCTGCTGTGTCTAACTTAGGACCTTTTATGACTTATTAACCTTCTGACCTTTCTTCCTCTTAAACAATTAGTCTCCCTTCTCTTTACCAGACACACGCTGTCGCTTGCAAGTTCTTTTTCCTAAAACAATGGGAGGTTCTGTTTTGCCATATTCTAAAGTGACTAGAGATTTTTGTTTTTATTCCATCTTTATTCTAAAAAGAGTATTTTCAAAATATCTTCATCTCATTTTATATTTCAAAATCTTTAATATTTTGCTTTATTCCACCTTAGTCTTATATTGTATCTTATGTTTTATCATGATTGTATCATGATTACAATCATGATTTACCACTTGTTGCTTTTTGAACACAGAGAGCTTATGCACCAGAGAAAAATTCCTCGTGTGTCCAATCACACTTGCCCAATAAAGCATTCTATTCTACTCCATTAAAAATAACCCAAATCCAACCCATTTTAAATAGCTGACACCTAAAATATTTCACTGCGTTGACCATTCTTGTGTCCATGCTTCTTAGGTTTCTCTATAATTCTATGTTCGCAATTTCAGATTTTCTTTTCTTTTTCTGCATGGCAATATCAGTCGGTAGATGTCTTGAAGACTTTAATTTAGTCAAGTCATAAATACCATTAGTATTAAAAAAAAAATCCTCAGCTTTTTCTCAGTAGCTGTAGAAAAGAATAAGAAACAATTTTAACAATGTGATGCTAGAAGAGTTACATAATCAGTTTAGCTCTGAGAAAAAAGAAAGTCTACCTTGATTTTTTTCCTTGCTATAAGAGGAAGAAGAAAGAAATTCTGTCTGGTTTTCATGATTCTTCTATCATAATCGGCAACAGTAAAATAGATTTCCAATATTTCCTGAGCCTGGTTTTGAAAAGCTGATAATAGCTTGCAGAATGCTGTCTGACCTGGTGGGTCCATTATCCAAGACTATCTTGTCAATCACTTCAGATTCTCTATCCATTCAGTTTTCTTGGTAAAATGTAGGTGTGGTTTACTATTGCCTTCTCTCATGCCATTGACATGTGGCCTTTGCAATTCTCAATAAAGTGATTATCTGCCTCCAGCATCTTTGATTATTTCTGTTGCCCAACATAGGCACCTACTTTCTTTAGCTGGGTAGCTGAGATGATCAGACTTTGGGTGACCTTACTGTGAGCATATGCCCTTGGCAAATGCTCCTGGTGCTCTTCGCTCATCCCTCCCAAGAGCATTCCACTCCCACCACAATGAGTAGCATAACAGGACTTGATGGGATTATATTGCCAGGAAAATAGCCATGAAAGTCCATTGCAACAAAACTGTAATTTTAGTACATTTTGCCTGGAGACCCAACATAAACCAGCAAACCTTCATGCTGTGAAATCTAATTAGACCCAAAAAAGTGAAAGAACTTTAACGCATGGCAGAATCTTTTACATCTCTAACTGAGAGTCAACTAGAATATTCCTTATGACCACTTTTCTAAGGAGATTTCTGGTTTGGAAATCTTCAGTAAATTCTTTTGCTATTTACTAACAATGTTTTATGTGTTTTGCAGTAAATTAAGCCATCAGGTTTACTGCCACCTCACTATCTCAATCCCTTACTGAAGTATGTGCTCTCTTTCTGATTAGAAATTGTGGTCATTCAAGTTGTATTTCATACCACAGAAGTATAATGACTTGCCTGGAAATATTTGTTAATATAACTGTTTTCTAGTTAAAAAGTAAGTATTAGAAAAGAATTTATATTTGAGCTTGAAGGAAAACTAAGAAATCACTTCACAGGGAAGAATGTGAGTGATGGAAACAAAGTATGAAAAGTAACAGACAGTGAACAAACAGAAACCTGCAAAATTTCAGAAGCATAGAAATACAAAATAAGGACCCCTGCATGCAATAAAAAAGGGGTAGTACTTAAGTCCGAAAGGGTTGTTTTTAAGTTATTTAATTATCTTTAGGCTATAAAGTATATTACAGAACAAGTATTTCATGACATAAAGTTTTAACCTACTCAGAATCCCTAGGAAAGAATAATAGCAATAGCAATAGCAATAGCAATAGAAATAGAAATAACATTTGATTTATATACCACTTATAAGGGCTTTCAACCCTCTCTAAGCGGTTTACAAAGTCAGCACATTGCCCCCAACAATCTGGGTCCTCATTTTACCCACCTCACAAGGATGGAAGGCTGAGTCAACCTTGAGCCTTGAGAAGAGAATGGGAAGGCACACTATTATTATTAGTTTATTATAGGACTTTCCCATCCCAACACATGAATTCAGAGAGAGATAATCTTTCTTTTGGCCATTGACCCTACCATGGGATAAAGAAATGATAAGATATGAGATGTGGGCCTGTATTCCTCAAGAAAAGAATTAAATATGCTAAAAATGGATATAAGGGAACACAGATTTTTAAACCATGATGATTGTTGAAGGTAAACATATGTGGATCAGTAAACTACCTGTACAGAAACTTTTTGGGGGGAAGGGATTAACTATTGAAGAAAACATTTAAATTATCTGTAGTCATAGGTATCCTCCAGATGTTTTGGATATCATATCTCATCAATTCCAGCTTGCGTGGCCAATGGCAATGAATTGTGGAAGCTGCAATCCATAACATCTGGAGGTCATCAAGCAGTCCATCCCTGCCCCATTACATATACAGAAATAAAAATATGCCCTAACTGGACAATTAATTTGGACAAAATCCATTATAATCTAATCTGAAGTAATGGAGAAAAAAGCCAACAACAACAACACAAAAGCCTGTACCTAAAATATAGATTCTCAATGAAACAGGCTGCTCAGCAGTAGAGGTATTGAAAATGATATTTTCACAATGTATGCAATATTCGCTTTCTTAACTGAATAATTTAAATTGTGCTTGGTGGCATTCTAGAAGTTCTACTTAATGATTTTTAACATTCATTTCAAATGTGATTTTATTTTCAGAAAGACTTGCAAAACACTATAAATGCATTATCTTTTTTTCATAATGTTTCATGGTGGAACTGTTACATTTATATGTTTATACAAAATTTTACACTGCTTTATCATTCTAATATGAAACAATGGTTTGGCAAAATATCCCTACAAAGCCTCCAGACCTCTGTCATTCCAGATCATGAATCATCCTTTTTGAGATGTAGAACAATTGCTTTTATTTTTGATAATGGAATCTTATTGTTGTTTATGAAGAAGTCAGACCTCATCAATGCTATTGGTGCTAGAATGTAAGATTGCAGCCAAATTATATTGCTTTATTTATAGCATGCATGATCTAGGGTTTTCTAGGCACAGCTCCATCCAACTACAGGACAAAGGGAACAGCTTAATAAACATGCACGTAAAGTCACATAAGGCTCATAGGTCAAGCTGTGATTAGGCTAAAAAAAAAAGATCAGTTTATAGTTTGATAGGAATCTTCCGGAAATTTTCTAGGCTCAAAGATTGATATAACGTAATGGTCTGGCTCAGACATAAAAATTATGGATTAAGATCTAGAGTTTATTAGACTGAGAGCAAACCTTTGTCCAAACACTTTCTTCCCATTCATGTTTCCTCTCACTTTTCCAATAGAATGAGGACTTCCAAGGAGAAGTATTGAACCATAATTTGAATTGTAAAATAATACATTAACTTTATAGACTGTGATATATAAGCATCTGCAAACAGCATGATTCTTTTACCTTCTATTCCCCCTTGAAATAATTCTCAGTAAATTAGGGAAGGACTTTTTTTTAGCCTTAGGCATGGATATAATTCAAACTCTTCCCTCTGCAGTACTTACTTAAGCTTACTAAAGTCTCATGTACTATAACCTTAGAATGCATAACTTCTTTATCTCCTGGGATCTGCTTGGCCATCTCATTTCATCTATCTATAAAACAAAGTTATTTAAAAGAGAAAAAAACAGAACAGAATAAATATAAAAAGGGAACATAAACAGACAGGAAATATATTAAGAGATTCATGTACATAAAAAGTTTTGGCTAAGCATTTCAGTGAATAGCCATAATCAGCTACAAGAGCAATGGATACAACGAATAGCCATATTTCATTATAATCATAGCTAATCTATATTAATAAGTGAATTGTTTAAAGTTGCTAAAACATCAATTCTGCAAACCACAGAGTAGCTGGGGCCTTATATTTATCTTTCCAGTGCTGACTAAGCCTATTATCTCTAAATAGGTCACTGAAAATCAACTTTCATTTGTCCAGCTATCATTTTTCATCAATAGCAATGTATTTCAAAAGAACGTGTGCATCTGAGAATATTAAATCTTATCACAAAGTTCAAACTTCATTTTTTAAAAATTAATAAATGGAAACTATTCTGTCAGATGAATCTTCATTTTAGATACTCTTGACTGGCATTAATGTTATTTTGTGTATGAAAGTATCACTGGAAAAATAACTCTGAATTATGATACTAGAGGATTGAGTGACAATGAGATAATTCTAGTTAAATTGGTGAGGATGAAAAGCAAACTCGTTGAAGAAAAGAATAAAACAAATCAATGCCTGCACAAACTTGCCTTATCAGATTTGGCACCCAAGCAGGTCAAAGGCAGAAAAAGAAATATATTCTATATTTATTGATTTGGTATTTCAACTTACCAAATGAAATGATTCACAGAGACATTATGGCACTTCTGGTAACTTGTAATTATTTCAGAAATATACTATAGTGTTACTGATAGCATCAAATGAGATTAATTAAAAGAAATGATGTGACTGATATATTAAAGCCTTGAATTTGCTCACATGTTGTTCGATTAACCCAAATGAACTGAAAAAAGTTGTACGGCTTCCTAAATGAAATAAATGGCTTTAAGAAGCTAAATTACATGAGGAATGACTGAGAGAACAATCCATCTTTATTTTATTATTTATTATTATTTCTATTTTATTATTTTATTTTTACACCACCCATCTCCCCTCTAAGGTGACTCTGGAATCTTTATCCTTTAACCATGAGATCAACCAGTCAGCTATTCTAGTCCATGGGAAAACATTATAGTACATTTCCCACTGCTTACTTTTACAGTACAGGTACTCCTCAACTTATGACTACAACTGAGGCCAACATTTCTGTTGTTCAGTGAGACATTTTTTGCCCCATTTTACAATCGATCTTGCCTCAGTTGTAAAGTGAATCACTGCATTTGATAACTTAGTAACCCAGTTGTTAAGTGAATCTGGCTTTCCCATTGACTTTGCTTGTCAGAAGGTCACAAAAGGGGACAACATGATCCCGGGAAACTGCACCTGTCATAAATATGAACCAGTTGTAAATGGCCTGGATTTTGATCATGTGACCCTGGGGATGCTGCAAAGGTCATAGGTGTGAAAAATGGTCATGTCACTTTTTTCAGTGCCATTTTAACTTTGAATGATTACTAAACAAACTGTTGTAAGTTGAGGACTACTTGTATCTCATGGCCTCTTAAAGCAAATTTCAGGTTTCAAAATAGAGGTGGGACTAGACACATATCATTTTCCTCTGTTTTTGTCCTAGATGTTTTTAGGGTCAGAGGAAAGCAAAGTCAAGTCCTCTTCTAATATAAATGTGGCCATCAATATTAGGACTCAACTGGTATCCTACAATGGAGGAAAACATGAAGAAATTACTATATTCAGATTTCTGTATGAATCTTCAAGCTTTTTATCTATTGTATCATTAATTCTTTTAGCTCCTCTCATATCATAACACAAGCTGCATGACTTGATAAAAATGAAAATTAGGAAAGCTAATAACATTTACTTTAATTTGACAGCCTTGGCTTGGCAAAGACTGAAACCAAACGAAACATTTCCTAAGGCAGTCCTAACTCTATGGGAAAAGAAATTGTAGCATTACCTTAGAGATCCTAATCAATTCAAGGATCAGTTTTTGTTTTGTTAGAAACTAAAAGACTAAATAGTGGGAATAATGGAGATCTGGCAGCAAAATAAAAAAATAAAAAAATTCCGTAGTGAATTATTATTGTTGGTGCAAATACATTCTAAGCTAATTCTACCAATAGAACGGGATAAGCATTTGTTTTCAAATTAGATACCAGTGTAGTGTTAAGATTTTGGACTAAAATCAGACATAGAAGCTCACTGGATTACATTGGGCTAGTAATACACTCGATCCATCCTAATTCACTGAGTTGTTGACATGGGGAATGTATTATTTGGGGGGGGGGGGAGAGAATAGGTCTTGCATTGTGCTTACATATACTGCAAGTGCTTACAAAACAAAAACACTGAATGCTAATATCCAACTGTTGTCAATATCATTTAAGGAGATAAAGGAATTTATTTTACAACTTAGAGGAGGCAAGGTCCTTGATCAGGGTTTTTATCCCACTGGAATGTTAAAAATCTATCTTAGGGTGGTTGGCCTCTTTATTTCCCTATCCAGATAGTACAATATGAGACCCAAGAGACGGGGTAATTGTAATTATCATCCCTGTGTTCATGCAGAGCAACCGAATTGACCAAAATAACTATTGCCCTTTTAGCCTTTTGAATACTTTTAGTAAGCTGTATGAAGCTGCCATCTGTTGTAAAATAGAAACTGGTTTAAGGGACATTAAATGTTCCTGCACAATGGAACCCTGGTAATGAGACGGAGATTAATTATCAACAATCTAAATAGCAGTCATTTTTGTGAAGAAACCTAAAAATTATCATGGTTTCAAACCTCAAATTTCAAATTTCAAACCTCTGCGATTGGTTTTTCACATCTTGGAACTTTCCTCCCATCCCAAATATGCTACATTTGAAAATGCCTAAGCAAGTACAAGTACTTTGTTTTAACTACCCAAACGGTAATGCTCAATTACTTTATGGAGCCTGTCTTCATTATAATCTAATCTCCCTATTCTGGAAATAATCGAATATGAAATGGTAAGATCTAATGTCCAAGTTCTTAAATGTATTCCAAATGTTTTTAATACTTAAGGCTGGGCTACTGCAGTTTGAAATCAGGATATTAGTCACCATGAGTAATATTTGATTAGAGTTCAGTCTAACCCTTTCAGGACTTGCCTGTTTAGTATTAAGCAATTTCTACCAATCTTCATGGTGATACCTTTTCCAGGTTGCATTCGGCTTATAGAGCTTTTCAATGTGATCACTCTTGACTTTAAAGCCTGATCATGCAAAAGCACAAATTAAAATAAGAGCCAGTGATATGGAACACTAATAAAATATGTCTGGTTCTAGCTATTACATCCTTGATAGCATAAATTACTCCCTCAAATCAGCTAAATAGCTTTATAAGTGAACAATTACAAAATGAGCTTTGGTGGCACAGTGGTTAGAATGCAGTACTGCAGGCTAATTCTGCTAACCTGCCACTGCCAGCAGTTTGGCAGTTCAAGTCTCACCAGCTCAAGGTTGACTCATCCTTCCATCTTTCTGAAGTTGGTAAAATGTGGACCCAGATTGTTGGGGCCACTATGCTGACTCTATAAACCACTTAGAGAGGACTGTAAAGCACTGTGAAGCAGTATATACGTCTAAGTGCTACTGCTATTGCTAAACATAAGAGGGTACTCATTTGCAATACTCTATTGCCTGCTGTGCTATATGGAAAATGTAGGAAAATATGATATAGTGAGAATCTGCCATTGTGGGTCAATACAACCAGCATGTATTGTTAAGATATGACTTTCATTCAAGATATTCACAGGGGGGGGGGGGGGGGGGGGGGGGGGGGGGGGGGGGGGGGGGGGGGGGGGGGGGGTG
>JANHFR010006014.1:30398-44248 GCA_032468015.1 Mimophis mahfalensis
AACATGACTGGAGGAGGAATTCTGGGAGTTGAAGTCCACAAGTCTTAAAGCTGTCAAGTTTGAAGACCCCTGCCTTATTTGAAGCCATCCCTTGGGTGGCACAATTCTGCTACTGCTGGTCTTGCTCCATTCCCTTTTAGAGTGATAGAAACAGAAAAAGTAAATGGAACAAATTTGTCACTGGCCTTGTCACTTCTTTCCTGTATGTGCTCAAAGCAGTGGTTAGAACCCCCTGAGTTTAGCTAATTTGACATGTGCAAACTTTTACAACCTTAAATTTGGCCACATAGCTTTTATTCCATTTTTATAAGTAAAGTAGCTATAAAATTAAGTTACTGATAAGTGTTGAAAATTAAAATTCATCCCTCTCCTAGAGGAGTGAAATATTTTGGGATACACTAAGAAGGCAGAATATTTCCCCTAAAAGAGAAGTAGAAACTCAGGTAGAAACTCAGCCCCCACTTTTGTTAATGGGGTATTAAGGCCTTGGCCAGTATATTCTACATAATAAAGATCTAACTCAGTCAAGCAGGGCCATAATAGACTTGCCCAAAGCCCCTTCACTGCACCACCCACCAAGTTTCAGCCAAGTTTGGCATGCAGACAGCCTACAAGGCTAGCTATGACCTCTGACAGCAACCAGCCAGAATACTCTTCCTCTCCCCCAGGAAGTTCAAAGCCAGAGGGGGTATAAAACCAAGGACTCTCAGAATCTCTTCCCCTTTCTTTGTCCAAGAGCTCCAAGGCATGTGATCCTATCCACCATTAAACCATCTTTCCAAGCAGTCACATGTTTCCAGTGTCTTTCTTTCCACTTGGTACTGAACCCAGATGGACATTTTTTTCCAACAGAAGGTATAGGGAGTTTTGGGAAGGCTACAGGCAGAGAACTCCTGTTTTAAAGCGTTCATCAAATAATCAACATTTCAAGGTATTTTTTTTCCTTTACAAAGACTACAGGAATGTTTAATAGTAATTTTATTAAAAATTATAGTTGGAAAGATAAAAACATAAACACAAATTTAAAAAAAATAAAAGAATGAATAAAAAATAGAATGTGCAGAAAAGAAAATATAATAAAGTAAAAAAAATAACTATAAAAAGCTAGTCTTTATTTAAAACAAATATAAACAATTTTAGTAACTTATTTCTTTCTGTTGAACTACAAGTGATCCCTTTTTCTCATATCCCATCTCTTAAGCTATAAGCAAATCCTTAAAGCCTTGTTATTCAGCCCTGAGCTGCAAATGTCCATTAAGGCAGGGGTGCCCAACTCCCAGGCCAGGACCTGCTATAGGGCCTTGAGTTGTTCCAAACCAGACCGTGGAAGTGATGGACAAGCACATGCATATGCAGATCCCCACTTGTGCAAGCAGTGGGGATTACTTGTACAAAAGCTCACCACTCATGCAAATGGAGCTGCATATAATGTCATATAATGTCCTGAAACTTGATTCATGTTCATTTTTTTTCTTTCTTCTTTCTTACAAAATTCTTCAAAGCTTTAACAATAGTCTTTTGTAAATCCAATATAAGAAAATTATCCAAGTCACTCTCCTTGTTTGTTATTTGGATATGCCTTTTAATTTATTAAGACAATTGGTTTCTTTTGTATGTCCAAGGTAGCATCTTTTTTCCATATCATTCTCATAATCTGTCATTTTAAAATCCACTTTCAGATCTGTCTCATTCTTTTTTCCTCCTTTTTTGCTGGATTATTTCATGAGCCATTATATAATTTGATGTTTGTTCCTATATGAAAATTCCTCTCAATCTTTGCTTGACATTGCATTAAACAAACAAAATGTCAGACACCAGCTTTTACAAGAGTTAGAAACATTTGGATCCCAACCACCTAATCATGCATTCGTGCATTTTATATGTTTCAGTATATTTTTTATTGCACATTGCAACATTCCAGCAGCACAATTGACCCTGTAAACCTCTTAAGAGCCAAGATATTGCTAACATAAAATACATTTAAGCTGAATATGGGCTTTTATCCCCTATAACTACCTATGGCTTTCTGTGTTCCACAAAAAGCCTGCTTTTGGTTATAAATGTAATGTTTCAAAAAGGATAATTATAGTGAAATGTTGAATAAGAGCTACCATTCAGTCCAAAATAGCTACTATTGCATTTGCATTGTGGTGCATTGCTTGCAGAATTAAGCTGGTTGTAAATAGCATATCCTGCAAACCCAGAAGGATTTGTTGAAAGAAATGTTATATTTGTTCTGAAAGGTAGCAAGCAGAATCTCTTCTATCATGATACAAGCATGTGTTCACATCCTAAGCGGAATGCTAATAGGAAGAACAATGTATCCAGAGCTCTCAAGGCTTTTATGATGCAGGACTATTCTTTTTAAAATTTGGATTGTTCTTTCACTAGAGATTTCTGCCAAAGTTATTGTGAAAGCTCCTAAGCCAAGTCAGTATCTAACAAAGTAATGCAAGACAAAAACATTCAAAAAGTCTGAGCTTTCACAATGCTACAAGCTTCTCTCTGAATATTTTATACTAATAGCCTTCAGCATGGTTTTCTTACCACTTCGGTATATATTTACAGGATAATGTGAGTGATTGCGTCTCATGTATACAACTGCTTTGGGAAATAAGATTATTCTGCTTGTGTGCCACACTTATATTTTTATGAAACAAAAGGCTTTTTCGACACAGTTGAAGGTTGCAGATAAAAGATTCTAATTTAATCTCGATTTTACATTAATTTGTAAAAAGTTATGTTTTTAAAAACCCATATTGAAAGAGCCCTAAGCCTTTTTTGCACCAGATTGATTGCATCTGTTTTAGTACTGAAGGAATCTGGCCATTATCCTAATGTTTCTTGCATATTTCTTTGGTGCATCAGACTCACAGTATTTTTTACAGTCTGGCGATTTGCATTGCCAAGTCCATGTGATATAACGTAGGCTGGGTGCCCTGATTTCTTCTTCAGTTGAACAAAGTCAGCGTTAATACTGGGTTTTTTTAATCATGTATGTATGTACACACTCTTCTAAAATATATTGATTTTATTTCATAAGACAGACACACGTTCAAAAGTCCAAATTAAAGAAAGTGAAGTGTAAAACAGCTCCTATGTGTTTGAAGTATTCATTTTTGAACTCTTTAATACAGTCATCTTGTATTTTGACATGGTTTGCCCTCAAAAACTCCAGGTATGGTGAAGCACAACACATTCTGGCATTTGGTTAAGCAATGACAATATACAAGAAGTAAAGAGTTTATAGAAATGCTACATCAATATACAAATCAGGCTCAAAATACTTGATTTAAACAAGTTTTGTTCTTTCACCAAGTGCCAAATATATGCTTGAATGACTAATGGAGTCATATGGTTCACAGAATGAAGCACTTTATTGTATATAGTTTTGCAGACTTCCAAAAGTTATGCTACAGAGATTATGCTGAGATTAAGAAGATCCAACTGTTGTGTTTGCTTGTGTTATTCAGAGTTCAGTGGGCCAAGAAGTGAAATCAGCCATCACAACTGTATCGGTTTAACTTTCATCTTTGAAAGACATTTTAGCACTGCTAAGTTACCATCTACGTGTTAACATGTCAAAGGTAACTTTTTAAAAGGTGTAGACAATTTGAAGGAAGACACAGATCCTTCTGCAGCCTTTTTAATCAACACATTATAACACTGAAGGAAGTAATTCACAAAGTGGCAACAGTTAATCTTTCTTTGAATTGCATAATTGGAACTTTGCACATTATATTTTTGGTTAAGCAGGCTATTTAGCTAAATTGTTTTAACTCATCTTTCTCATGTTAGAAGTCATGAATCTAAGCAACATAAAAGATCAAATGGATTTGCAGAAAACCCCTGTGTAGATCAGTTTGAAGTTGGCAGCCCTGTCAAATTAGAGGGAAGATACATTTTAATTAGAAGCAGTAGGAACTGAACATTACATTCAGAAATACATGGATTCCTTTAGCTGATCTTACATTTTCAGGCCCATCAAAAGAGGTAGTTAATTTTTAACATTCCTAACATCCTTTTACAAGATTGTTGATTTTACAGAGAACTATGTAAGAGATAAAAGAACAAAGTAGACTTAAGGTTTCAAGAAAATGAGGAATATGTTAATATATTATTTGAGGGAGAAACGAGCAACTTTCGTTGAAAACAGTAGGATTTTCATATGCATAAGCACCAATGCTGAATTTGTATGCTCCTAACAGGCAGTTCTACATCTAATTATTATTAGATCTTGGATTATTCTTTTCTGAAGAATAAATTGTTGCTTTTGTTATAATGGCTTACACAAATAGATTTGGAGTGGTGGTGGGAAAACTGAATAATCTCCTTAAATTAAAATACCTTTACATAGGATTACACCCTTCTCCCCACAGTGGGCAGGTTCTTCTAGAGCACGGGTGTCAAACCTGCTATGTCACATTGTCATCACATGATGTTTTGCAATGTTTTCCCCATTCATGGAACTGGGGTGGGCATGGCCTGTGTGTGATGCTTCCGGCCCATGGGCTGCCAGTTTGACACCTAGATCTAGAGTGAATGTCTGCCTCATTAGGTACACCAGAAGTCAATCCCACAAGAAGGCTCAAACAGTTTCTATTGAAATTGACTATCTTTGCAAATTTGATTTTGCTGTATCTCCTCCCACTTCTTATAATTGTGAATCAGGGAAATGTCTGCCTGTCAGCCATTCAGTCATGCCTGACCCTCGGTTACCCTATGGATCAGTACTCTTCATGCCCCTCTGTTTCACACCTCATTCTTCAGATCCACCATAGTTATCCTGGTGTCGTTCTTTACAGTGCCTAGCCATTGGGTACTAGGGTGGCCCCTGCTCCTTTTTTCCACTGGTCGCTCTGAGCATGATTGACTTTTCAAGTGAATCCACTTGCAGGCATGACCAAAGTATGATATCCTTTGCTTGGCCATCTTGCTTCAAGTGATACTATAATTTTGGTGAGATTCGGTCCATGGGATACATTATAGTCATCTCCAGCACCATAATTCAAAGCATCCACCCTTCTTCCTATCGGCCTTTTTCAGAGTCCAAGTTTTGCAGCCAAAAGTAGCAATTGGACAAATTATTGTCTTAACTAATCTGTATTTGGTTTGTAGGCTGTTATTTGGTTTTCCAGATGTTATTAATGCCAGGCATTGCAGTTCTTCCAAGTGCTATAGTGCCTTTTGATCCCAGGGCTGCAAGTCACCAGCATGTCGGTTGAATTTAGAGCCCAAGAAGATGATTCCCTTTACTGTTTCAGTGGTCTTGTTGATGCACACTCTGACCTATGTGTTCTCTGCAGTTGTTATCATCTTTGTTTTCTTGATGTTAAGATGCAGTCCAAATTTTTCACTTTTCTCTTTCACTCAGAATTAGCCACTCCATGTAAATAAAAAACTATTAAAAAAAAAAAGAATTAGCCACTCCAGATCTTTGCTTTCTTGTGAATGGCATATCATCTGCATATCAGAGGCAGGGGTGGGCGTCAAAAATTTGAGCAAGGGGTTCTCTGCCCTGTTGCTGTGTGGGCATCACCAAGGTGGGCGTGGCCTAGACAGCCTCCTGCACCACAGTGAAGGGGGGGCATTTTCACCCTCCCCAGGCTCTGGACACTTTCCTCAAGCCTCTGGGAGAGCAAAGACAGCCTCCCCTAGGTTCTGGAGGTCCTCCGGAAGCCAGAAACAGGCCCGTTTCTAGACTTCTGGAAACTCCAGGAGGCCTGTTTTTCACCCTCCCCAGCCTCCACGCTGGCCCTGTACTTACCTTGTCTCCAAAATGGAGACTCCTGGGAGGGACAGGGCTGGGTGAGAGCGACCAGCCAGGGATGGGCTCAACCAGCCAGGAGTGGGATTTGGGGGTTCGGTGAACCCAGCACACTCTTAGGAAGGGGATCACCTGAACTCCTGTGAACCTGCAGCAGCCCACTCCTGATCGGTGGTATGCCTGAGTCACTTCCAAATGTTATCCCTTTCTGGATTTACACAAAAAAAGTTTCAATTTTAGAATTTTAGCTTTGCCTTGGTTCCTGCATACAGTAATCTTCAACATGTAACCATTCCCTTAATTAACGGTGGCTTCTGAAAATGTCAGTTACAACTTAAATTTGAATTGATGTCCGTCATCCCGCTCTTGCAGCCATGTATTCATAATTCAGGTGCTCGGCAACTAGCATGCACTTTGAATCAGTTGCAGCATCCCACAGTCATGTGATCATGATTTCCAATGTTTTTGTTGGTTTCCAGCTGAATTTGCACTTAGGACCACATGACTCAACTTACCACCGTGGTGATGACTTATGAACATGGCAAAAATAGTCATAAAATGCATCTTGTCACATGATGACTTGACTTACAGCAGTACGAATGTACGATGGAAATTTCATCCCCAATGGGGGTAATAAATCAGGGACTAGCTGTATCTGTATTAATGCCATTTTGACTCTACAGAGAAGGAGCTCCTGCTGAGAATATTAAATATAGAATTGTGCCTACTGGGTATCCTTAAAGAAATCCTGTCTTCAGAACAGCTCTGGCGTTCAGTAACATGATGAAAATGTTGCTTGGTGTTTTATAGAACCATGTTTCATACTTCATGTTTTCCTTTCATTTTGATTTAGTTCCTTTGAAAGATTTTGAACATGCACATTTATGGAAGGTGTTTCCCTAAAAGCATTCCTTCATCATTCCATTCATACAGAGATGACTTGTGACAAGAGAGAGCTTGTTAACCGTCACTAGAATCATTAAACTGGAAGAGGCTGCTTAGACTATCAGATTCAATCCCAACTGTATTCTGGAATCCAAATTAAAGCATCTGAGATAGATGACTGATTAGCCGCAGCTAAAGAAGCTTCTCTTGGATCAGAAGTGAAATGTGTTCAAAGAAAAAAAACCCCAGAAAGTCCAGTTGCCTCTTCAAAAAGCACCTTTGGGACAGGTTATCTTCAGTTTTTCTTTTGCTACCCATTTTGAAAAGCTAGAGATTAATGTATAAAAAAATCAGCAGCATGCACATCTGTAGAAAGCTGAAACTTTACAGATACGTCATGCCAAAATGGCAATCCAGTAATGCTGAGGTTGGTAGATGGTCCTGGCACATAAACTATGGATCTATTGGTCTATAATATGGTTTGTTTGGGTTTGGATGAATCAACAAAATGAATCAACAGCACTAGTCTATTGTGATATCATTTATAGGACATGGTTATATTAAACATAATGTCTAGCATTATGTTTTAACGAGATTTTTATGACTGTTTCTATCATGTTTGAAGAATGCTATAATTTAAGGTAATATGTGAGTTTGGAAACATGTCTTTTCTGAATTACACTCCCCAAATATATATATAAATATGAAGCTGCACACAAAATGGCTTCAACTTCAGAGACTGTTCTTTATGTCTTGCTTTGACATCTAAATTCTCCCATACATTTTTATTCCATTGTTATGAATTCTGTTTGCTATTTGGTTTTATTGTTCTGTCCACTTGATGTATCTTCTTTCTATATTTCTTTATGTCTTTTGGCTTCACAGCCTTTATTTCATATTGGCATATTTCTTTGTTTCATATAAATATCATTGTTCTCATATATCCTGTCAGCTTCTGTTTTCAAATATATTTCTAGGTTATGTTAAAAACTGTCATTAGAATTTATTTAACTTGTATGTCTTCCTGGAAGTTTGGTTTTCAGTTTAGTTAACTTTTTATTTCTGAAAATGTTTTTTGTCTGGTTTGTATGTTATGTTTTCTACAGGAAACCTAACCTTACAATTTACAAATACAAATTTGATTCCTGTGCAAATAAAACCCAATTTATTGCCTTTGTTCTAAAGAGAACAAAGAATCTGCCTTAATTAAATACAAGGCTCTTTTCTGTCCTAAGAATAGCTGACATATGATTTGGGCAGATCTTCATGGCTGAATTAATAATGAACAAGGCAACATCATCCTTTGGTGACTCAACTAAACAATTTATGTAATGGAACTCTTATAAAGTGATGGGGTAGGAGTTGGTGGTGAATGCTTGTGCACTTCTGAGAAGTAATGAATTGCATATACTTGCCACATGTAGCAATATTCTGATGTTTGAGATTTATAGACAAACAGTCCACAGTTGCTTGAAACTCTCATGGGGCCCTCTCGGGAATATTAATTGGTAACAGTGGTGTCTGTACATTAGCTTCTATATCCAAGGCATTATGTTTCTAAGGGCAGTTGTTGATAAAAATGAGAAGGAGGGTACTTATCATCTTACCATAGGCATGTGTTTGTCAATGTGGCAACACAGTGCTGGGCTGGATAGATCTTTGTTAGAGACAGTAGTCTTTTCTTAAAATCTGGCCAATTATAGAGCTTATGTCCATTTGAATGAATCAGTATCTTTGCTGGCTGATCTTAAAAAGCTGAACAGGCCAGGAGCATATGTTTCTGTGTATGTATTTGTGTCTCTGTATTTGAGGGGTTGATTCATAGAAATAATGCTTTCTTAAGAGCCGTTTATTGTTTTTACTACACCAGGGTTGACAAACTCCCATCCCATGGGCCGGATGTGTCACATGCTGGCCACACCCATGCCCAGTTCAGCAAAGGGGAAATAAGTCCCGATACATCACGTGATGCTGCTGTGACGATGTGTAGAGTTTGACATCCCTGCTCTACACATTCTTTTAAATGAGCAACTATGAAACATGATACAACTTTCTTATTTATTTATTTATTTATTTATTTATTTATTTATTTATTTATTTATTTATTTATTTATTTATTTATGTGCTTTACCTGTTTTAACTCAGTGACTATCAAGGGAATACAACCATGCCATTAAAACATTCATGGTATAACACTACAAGCAATTATAAAATGCCATTGAAAGGTGGGAAACAAGTAAAAAAATCATACAAACAGCCAAAGAGAAAAAAAGATGGTGTCATTTAAAAATCAAAAGTCTCCTTAATTGTGCTTTCAATAATTTTCTAAAATTTAATACATGCTGATTGAATTTCAGAGGGCAAAGAATTCCCTTTAAGACATAATTTTATTGAAGATATTTATAATAAAATAAAAGCCATAAAAGAAATTAAGAGAAAAACTAAATAGTGAAAAAGAAAGTAGACAACGAAAAGAAAGAAAAGGAAACCAAAATTGTTTAAAGAAGTGGTCTCTGATCTTCTTGAATTTTTTTCTTTCTTTCCACTCTGTCTAATCTTCAAACCCCCAAGTCACATTTTCTCTTCTTTTCAACAAAAGGTTTGTAAGAGGTTTCCTGTCAATGATAAATGTAGTTATTTATCTTTCTCTAATCAAACAGTTTAATTTTGCTGTCTCAGCTATGCTCAGAGCATAGGTGTGACATTAGTGCCCAGGGCATTAGTTAGTGAATTCCTGACAACATTTGGGCTGCTGCATTCTGAGTAATTGAAGTTTATTGATTGCCTCAAAGGCAATCCTAAGTACTGATAGAATTTCATTAGTCCAGGTGAGTGGTGATGACAGTATGAATTGAGACATCCTCCTCTTCCATTAAGTTTGCAATTGATGCACCTGATGAAACTGACAAAAAATGCAGTGGTCATAACTTTCACTTGTCCATCTAGCACAGTGGTTCTCAACCTGTGGGTCGGGACCCCTTTGGGGGTCGAATGACCCTTTCACAGGGGTCACCTAAGACCATCAGAAAACACATATTTCAATACAAGTACAGGTGTATGTGAAAATAATTTTATGGTTGGGGGTCACCACAACCTGAGGAACTGTATTAAAGGGTCGGGGCATTAGGAAGGTTGAGAACCACTGATCTATCAGTAGTTCTGGATTGAGGAGGAATACAAGTCACGAGTCTGTTCCTTCAAGGCAACGGAGACCCCATCAAGACACATAAGTGATGATACCAGGAAGTTCTGATAGATAAACAACAACTCCATTTAGCTAAGGTTCAATTTCCACTTATTTTATTCATCTGCTTCCAGATACTGATGAGATATTGACACCCTCTCCTATGTGACCCAAGTTAGCAACGTATAATTGTGTATCCTCAACATACTGATGATACTAAACCACAAATTTAATGGATGACTTTTCCAAGCAGCTCCATGTGGATATTGGAAAATAGAGGAAAGAGTACCAAATAATGCAGCCCTCCCTGCAAAAGGGGATGACTGGCTGATATCTTTTTGCCCAAAACCACTGAAAAATTGCCCCATGAAGTACTACAGTTCTACAGAGTGTCTTCAATTCTTAACCCTTGTGAATATTTTAAAAACTATTTCAAGTTCTGAGATATTTTAAACAAAAATGTCACATTCTAAAGAGTTGACTTCAGCTTATAAAAATTTAAATAGAAAACTTTATAAGCTCCAACCTGGCTATTTCATTATGAAATTGCAGCCCTATTCTCTGGTGGGTGTAAGTCACATTCAATTCTAATTGGATTTACTTCTGAGTAAACATATAGTTGATCCTTTTTAGTTCTTGTACAAGGTATAACTATTCATCTAATATGTATGCATAAACATAAGAATTTATGTATAACATTTTCACCACTTTTTTAAAAAAAAAACATGGTTGCTTTCAGAAAAAGGAGATTCTAAGAACTACTTCTGAAACATTTTTGAAGCATGTACAATCTTCACTTATTGTATACTACAAAGCAATAGTTGTAGTAGAAGGTAATTTGAGACAGGATTGCTATGCTACACTCACCCTACTCCATTCATGGTATTTTATCAGGGTTCTAGATATTGTTTGTGTGGACGCTGTGAATTGAAATGGCACAGCCCAGTTACAGGTTGATTGTGTCAATAAGAATCAGACCTGATTATCAAGAGGAAAATATGATCCCCAGTAACTCCGATATGTGGCACATTAGCGCTTCCTACCTTTAAACCTTAAATCTTCGTATAAATTAGTAAGAGTCATCCAGGCTGAAATGTTTCTGCCTGTTCAATTGTGTGAATTGGAATTGGGTTTTCTGTCGTCAGAGAGGAAAAAGGATTTGCTGCATACCTAAAGTCTTCTATGAAGCCCTAACCGGTCCAGCCGTGAAGCCCACAAAAGAGTAACTGGAGTGAAGATTGAATTTACAGAGTTGTCGGGGAACTATAAAAAAACTGATGGTTGGCACTGACCTGAAGCAACGGCGCAGGTGCTTAATGCTAGCTTGTTTCCTTTTTTTACTTTTGGCTTTAATCATCGAGAAAAATGATTGGAACTGTGATAGCAACTGAGCTAAGTCTAATCAGTGAGCTGACATCTAGACTTTGAGAAAATTGTGACCAGCTTGTTACTGATATTGGACCATTTATTGCAATTCTAGAGAAGAGGGGGGAGGAAGAGAAGAAGAGAGGGGGGGAGGGAGAGAGGGAGAGAGGGAGAGAGATGAAAAAGTTCAGAAGAAGCGGAACTTTACATTGAGCTTTGAAGTAGCGGCACGGAGAGATTTTTTAAATTTGAGATTGCAGAACCAACGATGGACTAATAAACTGAATTTGGAGGAGAGAATCAGTCATGTTTATCAATCTACCTTGACTTCTATGCATTTGTCTGAGCGTCAGAGGAAAACTCAAAATGGAGGAATATGGTTACACAATGTTTTGGAATTCATGAGGTGTTTCTATTTTCAAGAAGAAGGTGGAAATTGGAACTATTTGGAGAGTGCTGGGATACAGATGGCTCTCATGAGGAACTTAAAACTGTGGGAACTATATAAAAACTATTGGAGAGACGATGGTTGAAACATATACTTTGGAAAAATAAGGTCAACTAGAAGGTTGTCAAGGGAGATTGGCAGTTATGTGACAACGGACAAATTGGACTTTTATTTTGATATGGCTGGATCTACTGGCAATGGACATGTGACTATACTATGGACGGAGAGAAAGGATTTCTTTCTTCTCTCTTGCTTTTCATTTGTTTTGTTCCTTTCCCCCCTTTTTTCATACTTTACTTTTAATTGTGTATGGTTAGATGATTTTATTACTTGGATATATCAGACATTTGGGGATGGTTCTCTTCTTGTTGCAGGTTAGGCAAATTGAGCGAATATATTTCGTTCTTTGTGTATATTAGAGATCAATTAGATATTATTCTTAGAAGGTACAGTTATTTCAATGATTAGAACCGACATCGAATCCTGTATGTGATTGTTTTCTGTTTTATGGAGGGCATTATGGAGAGGTAATCTCTTTAGGCTGTGGATACCATGATGAGGCTGCCCTCATATTGGTTCAAGATTATGACTGGTGGACTGTCCAGCAATGTCATAGTTCTGTAATAAATCAGTATTGGGGTTCCACAAGTGTTCTGGGTTTTTTGAGGGAATTGCATAAATGGTATTTTGGGTTAATGCCTAAAGGTAGAGTTTTAAATGGTTTCTTTTCTCTAGTATTATCTTTCTTCTTTTCTTTTTCTTTTTTCCTCCTTGGACCTTGCTTTTTCATTTATTTTCTATTTTCTTCTCTGGTTATTAGTTAATTACTTTTGGATTTTTTCTTAATGGATTTAATACTAAAAGTGAAGTTTTAATGAATTATAGATTAAGTACAATTAAGCACGAATCGAACAAGGTGGGAAATATTGAAATA
This sequence comes from Mimophis mahfalensis, assembly GCA_032468015.1. Taxonomy (NCBI): domain Eukaryota; kingdom Metazoa; phylum Chordata; class Lepidosauria; order Squamata; genus Mimophis; species Mimophis mahfalensis. The sequence continues at coordinate 42,982 of JANHFR010006014.1, forward strand.
GAGAGAATTAGATGTTAAATAGATTTATTATTAGAAGGTAGAATTAATTAATTAACTAGAACCAATATTGAACCTGGAATGTGGTTTTTTGTTTCATGGAGGGCATGACGTTCAATCCTGGAAGTGTAACTTCTTTAGGCTATATATATAATGATGATATATATAATACATTGGTTTAAGATTAGGACAGGTGGGCCGTCCGGCAACATGGTAGTTTTGTTATAAATTAATATTATGGTTGTATAAGTGTTTTGGGTTCTTTGGCGGAATTGTGTAAATTGAACATGGGGTTAATGCCTGAAGATAGAGCTTTAAATGGTTGGCAACATTGAAGGGACCGAATTAAATTGTCTATTAAGTTAGATTTGGGTAGCATTAATTTTAGAAGACCTAGAGTGATTGGGAAGACTATGGAGAAGCTAATGAATTATGGAAATTTTTTGTTCTTTGTATTAAGGCACATGAAGGTATATTTGCATTGTTATTATATTGATGGTGATTTCTATCTTGAATGTTTGGGGTTTATTTTGGGGATAATAGAGGATGTGCTCGGGTTTTGCGATTGAGATTTGATATAATTAACAGCTCTGTATTAATTATCAACTATTTGTAATTGTAATTGTTTAATATATTTGTAATTGTAATTGTTTAATAATATAATTTAAAACAAATAAAAACTTGTAAAAAAAAGTCTTCTATGAAACCTAGTCTCGAGAAATAGTCATTGTACACACCATAGCATATCATGAATTTAAAACAGCTATTTTATACCTCCTGTGTACACCATTGGTAATCAAGCCTTCTTTCTTGAAGTCACTGCCGTATATAGCTCACTTACTTTTCCCATCATCTTTTAGACTTTATTCTGAGATGAGAGGCCTTTTGAAGGCTCCTGATACCATCTTCTGCCTTTTCAGAAAAAGCATCTAAAACCTTCATGTGTTTAAAATCCTAAACTTCGCTACCTGTATTTGGACAGACAGCTGCCAATGTAACAGAATGCACAATGTAGTACAATCAAATTAATTTCCATTGTAATATTAATTTCAAGTATAATATAATTTGAGTTATTGCTTTGGATATAGATTGAGGTAGCCTTTTGATGCTGGTTTTTCTGAGAAGGTGTAGCATAGCAATCCTGTCTCAAATTACCTTCTACTACAACTATTGCTTTGTAGTATACAATAAGTGAGACCTTGGTGGAGCAGGCTGCAAGGACTTAGCCTAGCAAGCCAGCTGCCTGTAATTAGGCATGTTCGAATCTCAC
>JANHFR010006020.1:0-11633 GCA_032468015.1 Mimophis mahfalensis
CTTTGGTGGGAAGGTAACAGCGTTCTGTGCACCTTTGGCATTTAGTCATGCCGGCCACATGACCATGGAGACGTCTTTGGACAGCGCTGGCTCTTTGGCTTGGAAACAGAGATGAGTTGGGAATGACTAGCACGGATTTGCAAGGGGAACCTTTACTTTTATTGTTTCCTAGTATGATTTGATTGTTTATTAGTAACCTATGAATATCACCAAGTGTTCTATCCTATGATTCTTGATGAATGTATTTTATTTTTTCTTTATGTACACTGAGAACATATGCACCAAAGACAATTTCCTTCTGTGTCCAATCACACTTGGCCATCGAAGAATTCTATTCCATTCTGTTCTGTTCTGTTCTGTTCTGTGCTATTCTATTCTATTCTCTGCTTCTCCTCTCTTTTTCTCTTTCTCTTTCTTTCTCCTTCCTCCTCTTCTTCTCTTCTCTTCTCTTCTCTTCTCTTCTCTTCTCTTCTCTTCTCTTCTCTTCTACAGTATTCTATTTTGATTTGCCTTGTCTATCTTTTTGTGAACTCAGGTGGGCACAGGAGTCCTGGGCAAAGAGCAGACAAACAGCTGTTGCTTTATAGGTAGTCCTCAACTTAGAACAGCTTGCTTAGTGACTGCTCAAAGTTGCAACAGCATAGAAAAAAGTGACATGATCATTTTTCACACTTAGGACTGTTGCACTATCCCCGTGGTCATGTGATCGAAAACCATTTGAAGCTCCATTTGTGTGAACCTTGCCACAGTCATGTGCAACCAAGGGGTCCCTGAGAACTGACAGAAGCCTATTGTCAATAGAACGTAAACCGGAGGAGAACCAGCAGGAAGGAGACCGAGTCCGTGATGGTGGCAACGAGTGCCTCATTGTGAGACCTCACAAAAGACCAGGTGAGTGACAGTTCATCCTGGAGAAAACCTATCTTTGTGGTCCCTAAGAGTCAACAATGACTTGTTGGCCCATAGTCTCAGCTGCTTATTTCTGGTGGACTTAAGAGAGCAAAAGTTTCCCCCCCTAAAAATACAAATGTCTTGTTAGCCCAGACGGAGCCCAAAAGCACGAGGGCAGGCAATGGGCAGACAGGACCCAAAAGTGAGAGGAGGAGGGAACATGGAATAGATGAAGAAGAACATCTCATTCCAGGTTGGAAGCGGGACCAATTGATCCTGTAGATCTGATGTTGAAGCCTCAGAGGTTTGTCCGCTGCTCCCAGCGCCTTTGCATTCTCCCCGGCGGAGTAATTGGCTGACCATCCTTTCTTGCTTGCCAAGGAGTTCAGCACATCTTCAGGAGTTACAGCACAGGGTCAGTCTGATCCAGAGAACCAACCGCTGGCAAATTGGAAACTACTTTCCTGGCCTAAGATGATGGAGGCAGTGTTGAAATTCTGGGGATTTTTTCTGCAATCAATCAGGATTTATGACACCTTTTGTAGAAACAGGGAAACACTGTTCAGTAGTTGTCCTGGCTAAAGATTTCCAAAAAGCAGAAGGTCAGAACTATTTATTCCGTTTGCAATATTTGTTTTCCAGATTTACAACATAGTCCTTCCCCTCTTGTCTTCGACAACCCCCAGTACACACACACACACACACACACACACACTGCTTTGCCTAGGGCACAGCCAACACAACATACAGCACTATTTGTCTTTCTCCAGAAGTCCTTTGCTACATGCCGTTACTGCCATTGGCACAGACTATGACATCCAAATCACATCAGAGTTTTGTCTAAATTAGACAACTTCTGACTAATTATGCTGACCCTTCCAACAAGAAATATCAAAATATATAATAATCAGGGTTTCTGGAAAAAGGAGTTTCATTAACTCCTTTTGGTATTTCAATTGTAATTTCTTAATTTACATTTAAGCTGATTTAACTTGCCTACTTTTTGGAAAAAGATTTTTAACCTTTTGTGAACTTCATTCTCATTGCTGCTAATAACTGGCCATTTGTATTGATGTGCCTGGAAGGTTTTTGTGACCGTGGATCTGAGCACACACAAAAGTCCATGTCAAGGCTAACACCATTGCAATAAGAATCCTAAAAAATGTCATTATTTAGATAAATCAAGTCAACAGTTCGGGGTTTAAAATGACCCTGGAATATCTAGTTACTGTGAAGAATATTCTGAGTATGAAATGGCTTGGATGATGCCCTGCTGTCTTGTCTGGCTACCTTGGAAGTATTTGTTTCTGGGACTTCTGAGAAAAAGCAGGATCTGTGTGATTGTTAGCCTGGCCGGTTAGTCTGGGAGGGAAGCTCTCAATGGTTTGGGACTCTTTCCCTCCAGTCTCCAATCACCCCTTTCCCCATAAAACGTTGCTGCAGCTTCAGGGAGCCCTGAAAGAAAGCGACAGGCCGGTGGCCAACTTCCCAGCTTTGTGGGCTGGCTGGGGGGGGGGGGGATGTTTCCATTGCAAGTGGCAGGTGAGGGGGCACGCATGGTTCCATTGGCACCAGCAGTGGGCACTCGCGCACACACGTGAAGCTTCATTTTGCAAGGGGAGCACCAAAGTCCCTGTCTGAGAACTTCGGAGTAGAAAAAGCTACTACAGGCAGACCTGCAATTCAGCCCAACCTTTCTGCTGTTCAATGAGGTTTGCCCCATTTTTACCTTTCTTGCCACCGCTGTTAAATGACCCCTGCAGTTAAGTCAGCAACCTGGTTGTTAAATGAATCAGGCTCCCCTACTGATTCTGCTCATCAGGTCATAAATGTTGACCCTGGGACACGGCAACCATCCTAGATACATGCCGGTTGCCAGGGCTCCCAGTTTGGACCATGTAACTGTGGGGATGCTGCAACTGTTGGTTAAGTGTGAAAAATAGCCATCATTTTTCACTGCCTTTAGCTTTGGCCACTGGAATGGTGTGGAACAAATTGAAGTGGGCAACTCAGGCATGGAAGCTTACCAGCGTTCAAACGGAATGAATGAGGAGGAATGGGTGAAAATTCGTACAAGCTAACCTGCAGGACTGATTTTTAAGTTCTTGGAAATGGTTGATGGCCGTTATTGCTGCCCAGAGGGGCACAACGGTTCCTGAAAGCAGAGGTTCACCTGTTTTTGCCACATACAATCTATATCTTTGGATTATTTCCATCAATAAATGAACAAGTGTAATGATTTTTATTTAATTGGGTTCTCCTTATGTAGTTCTACAGCTTGTGTATGGAGATCATATCACATCGAAGGTCGTATTTATGCAAGATACTGAAAATTTAAACTTTTAAGCACCAGTTATCTCATTAGCAGTAGCACTTAAGCCTTAAATGCTACTTCAAAGTGCTTTACAGCCATCTCTAACCCATTTAGTCAGCAAAGTGCACCCAACAATCTGGGTTCTCATTTTACGGACCTGGGAAGGATGGAAGGCAGAGTCAGACTTCCGTTGGTGAAAAGCTGAAGCTGTGTCATGTACAGTAGAACCTCAGTTCATGACCACAATTGGTTCCATAACTTTGGTGAACTGAAACAAATTTCCCCATTGGGTTGCATGGAAATACGATCGATCCATTCCAGACCCCGATGAACTGTTGTTTTTTTAAGATTTTGAAGCACACAAATACAGCACTGTGGTTAAATATGCCACAGAACGCAGAGCGTAACAGTAAAATCCTTTCATACAAACACTGAGAAAACCGTTCAGGTGGTCAATTCTGAGAGGTGGCTGTTTGTGGGAGTCTGCCTCCGTGATGGAAGGACGCTCTCCTTCTTGTGTTTTCTCTCTTGAGGTTCCTGTCCTCAGGAAATTTGGTTGTGAACCAAGGATTTGTTCAGAGTCAAACATTTAGCTGATCTTTTGATTGTGAACCGAGGTTCCGCTATACCAGGGATAGGCAAACTTGGCTCTTTTATGACTTGTGGACTTCAACTCCCAGCATTCCTGAGCTAACATGACTGGAAGAGGGATTCTGGGAGTTGAAGTCTACAACTCATAAAAGAGCCAAGTTTGCCTACCCCTGCACTATACCATTAGAATGAATACCCTATGATCCCAAGGCTGCATCTAGTCATAACTAATGGAAAATGATGTTCTCCCATTAAGATCTCATGGTTTTTTTCATTCCTAATTCTGTTTGTGTTCTGTTGGGGTAATTTATTTTAAACCCTGCCACCTTCAGGGTGGCAAACGTATCCAGTACTTGGGAACCCTTGGTGTTTCTCCTCACCAACCCTGTATAAAGGTGAGTTGGGCTTCGAGGATTGTGACTGGCCCAAACCATGCTCAAGCATTTGCTAAGGAGCAAATCTGAAATTTATACATTATGTAACATTTTACATCAGCCTTTCTGGCTTTGTGGACCGGCAGGGGTGAGTGAAAAGTTGTGTGAGCAGGTGTGCGCAGCTCCATTTGCACGTGACGGCACTTGTGACGGCAAAGCTCTGTGAGCAGCAGGTGCAAAGCTCAGTGTTTGCGCAGCCGATTCCCACAGAACTGTACAAAGGCTGAAGCATGCCCCCAAACCAGCCCAGCCAGCAACCAGACTCTCACTGTGCTTACACCTTCAGTTACAGCTAAACTATTCCGTATGTTTGAAGACATTGGTGAGGCTCTGACAGTATTAAGTTGTGGCCTTATGAGAAACGGGGGCCCTAATCTGGTTTCAGCCTCTTCAGTTTAATTCCCCCCCTCCCCCAAATCAAATCCATCCTGGCAATTCTATCTGAATTCAGTATTGTAGTTCTTAAAGAATTAGGCAACAAGTAGCCTGCAGGTTAAATGAAAATTCCAATAGCTTTTAACAGGCAGAAATATTTAATTCCATTCTTAGAACTGTACAAGATATATAATACAGAACTTTTCAAACACAGTTCCTGCAAAATTTGTTAAATATTTATTCATCTGAATGTTCCAAGAATTATTCCAGGTACCAAAAAAGTATTAAATAAGATACTGTATCTTTCACTCTCTCTTACACACACACTTAGCACTTTGAAAATTACTTCTTCCACCCAAACAAGAACCTTACAATTTTCAGAAAGGGGAAAAGGCTTGTCAGCCAAACCTCACTGCCTTGTAACAGGGCTTTTTAATTGTATGCAGATTTTTTTAAACTAATTCAGTTGTTTTTGTAATCTCCAACTACTTTGGGTACTGCTACTGCAAGCACATCATATCAAGAACACACAACTATTATAAAGTCATCATTGCCCCACCCATACATTTATCCCAGACAGCCTGTTTTTTTTATTTAAAAAGTTTTCATTTATAAAAGTGGCACTTGCCACTGATTTTCTGCTAGTTTACATTCTCCTCGTTGTGCTCACTAAAGTTTGTGTTTAGCTTGCAGAAGAATGATGCTTCTGACAACATTAAATATGAACTCAAAGCCAGATATTTTTTTGGAAAAGACACAATGATTTGTAGACCTAGCACTTCTCTAGTTCCAAGGAAGAGGTTGGGCAAAGCAGAAACAGCACAAAGAATACACTCTGCCCTTGTGGCAACCGGTGGAGCCACCGCATTAACACTGTTTTGACCACTTGGCAGGAAAGGAGACGCAGACTGAGGCTTATGCCACAAAGCTCCCGGGCTCTTGGCACGTCCGTTTCACACTCCCAGGATAGGATACTTGAGCAGAGCCATGATGGCTGCACTGAGGACCCCAGAAATGGGGACAGTAACAAACCAGGCCATGAAGATGTTGCGGAACAGACGCCAATCGACAGCCTTCTTTGAGCGCAGCCAGCCGACCGAGACCACTGACCCTACCTGGACAGAAGAGACCAAAGCACAGAACTTAGACCAAGTGGCAGCCGGTGCCCAGCCGAACGAAACGCCATCTGTTCATAGCAGTTCTCATACATATTTTCCCCTGGGCTCAAGCTTGTACAACCCTCGCAAGGACACCCCAAAGAAAGCACAGCCTAATAGAAAGGCCAATGTGGGCAATTGACTTGGGTAATCAAGAATTATTCTCCTTCAAGCCAAGTATTACAAGGAAACTGGAACTAGCTTCTGAGCTTTCTAAAGACAGAAAAGTCAGTGATGAGCATAGAAGAATTCACAGACCTTAGCATGATGGCTGCCACCAATCATGTGGTTATTCATTTTACAGACGTCCTTTTTTACTTACTTTACAGTGAGTTGTGCTGATAGGCAAGCCAACATTGGAAGCAATGACCACCGTCAAAGCAGATGCCAGCTCAATGCTGAAGCCACTGCGGAAAAGAAAACAGCAATCAATACAGGAACCAGAAAAGGGCCAAGAACTCCACGGGATTTATGAAAAGTTCCAAAGGATCCTAGAGTTTCAAGCTCATGGAGGCCCCACATCACCCCACTCGGTTCCAGCCCGGCTCCTGGGTCAAGCCGATCGTTTCCCAGGCTGTGATGTTACCCTGCATGGACAACTCCTACCTGGAAGGCGTGATGGGCGTGAGATCCCTGCCCATGGTCTGAATGACTCTTCTTCCCCAGATCCACAAGCCAGTGCAGATCCCGACACCTCCGTAGAGTAAGAGCCAAATGGGAGTGACTTCCCTGGAAGACACTTCACCCGTTTGGTAGACCAGGTACAGGGCGACCAGAGGACCGATAGCGTTGCTGCCAAAAGGGAAAACCACGTCAGTCGGCCACGACAAATGCCCCCCTAAAGTGGCAAAAGGACAAATTATCCCCTGCCACCAACTTATGTTATGTTTATTGGACTTATATGCCGGCCTTCTCCCTGAGGACTCAGGGCGGTTCACAACAATAAAAACAAGCAATACAAAAGTTAAAAAGTAATTAAATAGAAACAATCCAATAAAAAGTTAAAATGACAGCTAACAATTTAAAATTTAAGATTGACAATTCCAATCATAAAATAATAAAATTAATATTATATCAGTCTAGACCGGCTCGTTCAAAGAGCCATGTCTTTAAGGCACGGCGGAAGGACCGCAGGTCAGGAATTATCCGCAGCTCGATACTTAAGTGAATTTTTTATCACAATAAAGGGACAGGAGTAACGTTCCAAATAAAAGCTAACTCTGCCCCAACGAGTGCCTTAATTCTCATGCAGAAAGTTGACAAGAATTAATCCAGTGACCAGACTGACCTCACATCGTTCCCCCCGTGAGCAAAGGAGCCAAAGCAGGCGGTCAGAATCTGCAGGAACTGGAAGAGCAGAGACACTTCCGGCTTGTCCTGATCATGCCACTCCTCCAGCGAGCAGTCGCTGTCCTTCCGGCTGGCGGCCCCCATCTCCACCTTCTGCAGATCCACGTCGGTGGGGTGGGCGTCTGCCACCGCGTTGCAGTAGCTGGTGTAGCTGTCCATGCGCACCCTCTTCTTGGAGTCCACCCCGGGCCACGTCAGCTTCTCGATCTCCTCGGCGCCCTTGGATTCCGTCTCCCTGGTCCGGAAGGAATCCAGAGGCATGCCGCAGATGGCCATGGTGTAAGAGGTATAGCTATTGTTGCGCCGCAGGGGCTTGTCCCCAGAGTCACCCATGCAGTCGCCCACTTTGGCCAGGTGAAGTTTATGGAGGAGCTCCTTGTAGAGCCCCGAGTCTTTATGCACCGTGTGATAATGTCCGCTTGCGCCGATGTGATTGCTCACCACGTGGTTCAGCTGAACCAGACTCCCATTGGGAAGCTGCATAGCCCCTGCAGGCACAAAGGAGGCAGTTGGACCTCAACGGCGTGTAAGCTGCTACGTAACTGCGAAGTGCTTGTTCTCTAAATCAGGGATCTCCAACCTTAGCCCACTTTAAGCCTGGCTGGGGCATTCTGGGAGCTGGTCCGCCGGGCTTAAAGCAGCCTCCTCTCAATCATTAGCAGGCCCCCCACTGAACCCACGCTGGCACTTCCTAAGCGAGTCACCTGCACTCACCACTGTCAATGACGGTTTCCTTCATCTCAACCTTAGACAGTTTCTCCCGTTCTGACATCTCCTCCTCCAAGTCTCCCAAGTTGAATGAGACGGCCCTCGCCTCGAGAACCGCTTTGTGAGGAGGCGCATCAACCGGGTTGCTCCCCTCTTCCTCATCAGGCATGCTGCTGTCTGCAGCCTTAACCTCATCTTGTTCTTTCAGACTGTCCTTTTTCCTCATCAATGGGCTCTCGGAAGGGCTGGGCTTAATCTCTTCTGCGGAAATAAGAAAACCAATCACCTCCCCAACTTATTCCAAGGCCTGTCTCCAAAGTTTAACTGAGCAGCAAAGATCTGCAATCACAAGTGATATGAAAATCCACACCCCACAATACTTGGCAACTACGCTAACTCCTCCTTCCCGCCATAAAGTTATAGGCAGTGGTTTTATGTGTGGTCCTGTGCCAAGTGTAAGCAGCATGTGGTCTGAGTGACAGGAGTTCTGCAGAAAGCTTAATGTTTTAGGATGAGGAAAGTAACTTGCATTTTAGATTTCCAAACATGCCTTGGAACAGGATCCAAAAGAAAACTCATTCTGAAGGAATAGGTTGGAGTAAGAAAGAGGAAATCGTTTGCCAGAGCTAGAAAAGTAGCATGCATGGCGCTAGAAACCCCAAGATTCCACATCAGAAAGGCACCAATTCCTTCCAACTCAGTTTACATTTAAATTCAACTGTTTAAACTAGACAGTCACATAAAACAGGTCCCCAACCCCCCGTCTGTGGCCTGTTAGGAATGGGTCACGCAAGCAAGCGAAGCTGTATCTGCATATGCATGGATTTAGGTAGTGCAAGAAACCATGCCTCTGCTCCCTCGTTTCAAAAAGGCTGGGGATGGCTGATCTAAAAGCATAACATCTAAACACTCAGCTACGCAGCACAATCGCCTTCAAATTCAATTATATTTCATCTACTTACGTTCAATTTTCTTCTTCATTCTTGGACAGATAAAAAACCAGACGAAGAGAGCACACAAAATAGCACTCCCCGAAGAAATAAGGATGGTGCCCCAGAGGGGAACTTTGTCAAAGCCCAGCACTAGGAAATAAAATAACACATCTTGAAACACGGTGGCCAGAGCCCCTCCAGAGAACACAAAAATACTCCTCAGCAGTAAGTTTCATAGGCTCCGTTATGGTAATAGTCGGGACAACGAAGCCCTGTTCCTTCCAACCTTAATATCTCCTTTTTTGCCTGTTAAACTAAATGACTGCAAGATGACATCACTTTTACATCCCCATAGCACCAGTATGGTTAGCCCATGCCATGCCAGCCATTTGGTGACCCTCACTGTGGAACAGTCTGTTAAACCCAAGAAGTTAACAAAATGGCCATATTCCTCTTACGCACCAAGCCCAAGCTAAGCCATTTTGCTTTACATGCCATCCTGGTTCACGGAACGAACTAGGGCGATTGGGTTTCCACAACACATTAAACTAATAGATACCCAGGTCCATTCTTGCCCAGGATAATGTGTGAATCCAGTCATTATCAAATAAATAAAACTATGGCATCTCTTAGAAATGGTAATGCCAGGAAAAGGAAATAAAGAAATATTGGTTGATTCTTATTCACAAATTTGGTATCATAATCGATCTATTTCTCAACTGGCATCTAATGTAAAATAAGTAATAAAAATAAAAAACTGAACAATGGGCTCATTTTTACAGGATTTAGAAAAAGTAGGTTGCTAAGAGGATCTTGGGAATAAATTCCAGGTGAGATGGTTATGACTGAGGTATCTTATTCAATATTTGCATAAACATTTCAAGAAATACACCCAAATGGGTCCCTCTAGCACACTGTAAGCATCAAAGGGAAAAAAATGATAGTTTCAGGCACTTAAAAGCTAATTCAACTACCTGCAGTTTAGACCTGTTGCACCAGGCTGCATTCCAGCAGAAATGCCCTTGGTAAATAGGACATGTCCCTGGTTTATGCAAAAAATGCTGCTCAATCCAGCTTCTTTCTCCCACCAAAACCCCCATGTATTATTTCAAGAGATTCAGGTGGTTCCAGCACAGAAGTATGACATTCCTCTTCCACGCTTTTGTTGCCAGCACGTCTTGGATAAGGGGAAGGCAGGAAAAATTCTTTGGACTCTAATATTCAAGGCATGGAGAGCCAGAGTGAGAAATCCACCCCAGAGCCTCTTCCTAGCTGATAGGAATTTGATTAGAAGAATGTGGGAAATGTTCTGGGTTAGCAGCAGCTAGAATCCTGGGTTTCAGCAGAAGACAGCATGAGAAGGAAAGGGGGAGGTCAGATCGGTCTGCAGGCAACTGGGGGGGGGGGGTTGTGGAACACCAGCGGCAAGTCAGAAATAGTCGCTCCTGTGAGGATTTAAGAAGAAAGGACTCTAGTAATTTACAGAGTGAACAGGCCTCTTGGACAGGATAACTATCTAAGGTTGAACTCAGCGTATGTATGCTAGCCTGCAGCTTTCTGTAATGGCCCAGACCAGTTGCCTTCTAGAAGAGTTCGCTCCTGTAAAGCAAAAGGGGTAAAATTCTGTGTTTGATTAAGAAGCTTATAAAGGATTATAAAATTAAACCTCAATATTTGAAGCTTTTACTTACAGGGTGTCCCGCTATACATGACTGAGAAGAGATTGATCCCAATTGTGCAAGCGTAGAAAATGGGCAGTGCACGCAATCCGTTTGGAACAGGATCTTCCTACAAAAAATATATTTTATGACACCCATTACTATAAAACATTATCAAGAATTTTTACTTCTCTAAATACAAGGTAAACACACATGTTGTATTTTAAACCGCCAACATCAATCTTGCCACCCACAGGGCAGGAAAAGGAAATATTTACTACCTGAATCTTCTGGAAAAAATGCTGTTAATTGACTAATTTCAGAGCTATAAAAACTTCATAAGGTTTGCAATTGCTGTGGAAAACTTTGAGGATTCTACAGCTATTTCAGCCTCTCCCATCCCAACCCAACCTCACTTTTCTGTGGTCTTCCCAGAACACCACCCAAGAACCATGACAGGGACAGCTGGGGGAAAGGTAATGTCTCCTCCCAGACCTATCTCGGGACAGCTTCAAAGGGTTAGTTGTAAAGAGGAGCCACATAGCTCCAGTGTGGGATACTCTAAGTTTAAAAAAAAAATCAATACTTACAACATTGAACATTCAGAGATGTCATTGAAAAAAAAATGACACCACCGTTTTTTACCTTTACAACCATTGCAGCATTCTCATAATCATGTGACCCAAATTCAGCCATTAGACAAGTGACTCATACTAAGGATGGGTCTTGTGGTTACCTGTCGAGACTTTCTGACCAGCAGTCAATGGAGAAGCCAGAGTAACCACTGCAGTGGTTCACTTAACTGTGGCAAAAAAGGTCACAAAATGGGGCAAGTCACTTGACAAATATCTCAGGAACAGAAATTTTGGGCTCAACTGAGGTTGTAAGTCAAGGACTACCAGTATTAAGGAAAAACTTCCCTATACTAAATGCTTGACACGGGGAAACCATTTCCAAAAAAAGCCAAACGTTGCCCTTCACCAGTCAGAGAATGTAAAATGAACAATCCAGCTAGTGTCCCGAGAGCATTATTGCCCTGTTCCCATCCGTCTGAGCGCCTGGATAGAAATTCCGAACTCAAATTCTACATTTACAACCTAAAACCTGTAAATCACACATCACTGCTACATCATTTAAAGAAGGATAAGGTAAAGGTAAAGGTAAAGGTTCCCCTCGCACATATGTGCTAGTCGTTCCCGACTCTAGGGGGCAGTGCTCATCTC
>JANHFR010006022.1:44605-54804 GCA_032468015.1 Mimophis mahfalensis
TGTATTAACACAAAACAAGCTGTGTCTCTTTTATAGCTTGAAGTTTCAAATATATACTTTAAAAATTCAGAACAAACGGAATTTTCAGCAGAGGATCACTAGCAAGGTCGGGTTATGCAAATTAAGGGGCATGACTTTGGATTTTTTAAAATTCCCGTATTTTTAGAATTTAAATTTGACAGGTATATAATATGCATACTTAAGTTTGTTGAATAAGCTGTAATATGTGGGATCCTTGGTGGGCTGCTGATATTACCTAGTTAGGCAATGAAATGCCTGCAAGCAAACAACCAAGCTCAGAGAGCACCAAGGACCCCACAGTTCGACATTTGAGTTGCAAGTACTCTCTTCTGTCGATAGGGTATAATAGCTGACTTCACCCACTTGTAAAGCCAGTGAACATACAGTGTGGCCTCAGGGGACTGCATGTGATGTACCCAGCAACTTTGTAATTCCCAGAGTAAGTAGTATGTCATCCCATTTGTATTTTAAGGGCTTCATACAGTGGATTTCATTGTCCCACACAAATACTTTAAAGCTTAACCTTAGTAGGTCTTGACAATCTGAGCTTTGGTTCCTTTGGAGCATGGCCTTTGATATACCACACAAAACCTGCTGTGATCTTTAAGCTTAGTGACCTTCATTCTAAGCACTCAGTTTTGATAAACAAATTGCTATGGCTGACTTTACACAACACCGTAAGCCAAAATAGAAGAAAATCACATACAAAACCATGTACGAATACAGCGTCTTTTAAATCCAAACTCTAAGATTCTGAAAGTACGTGCATGAATATTACTAGATAAATAGCTATGCAGCCATCATGCAGAACCTTTTATTGAGATTTCTAGGACAGTAGCTTGCCTTATTAGTTTCCCCCCTTTTTTTTAATGAACGAAGGGAATTTAGCATCAAAGAGGTTTTGTGATCAACATTTGTTTTAAAGGAAGGGGATTTTAGACAGCTAAGAGCTGTTTCTTATTGCAAACTTATTTGCATCAGTGGATTTCAGAAATTGATATCTGGATTTTCTTTTTTTTCCCTGCTGTTTTTTTGTTTTTGTTTTTAACTAAAATGAATCAGTCCACCAGACATCCTAAAGAAGGCTGAACAATGTTCATGGGTGGTAACCAAAAGGATTGTGAAGAATGTCATTTATAGATAGATTTCAATGAAGGGGAATAAAAACACATCATGATGATTGGGTGCCACCTCAGGGCTCCAGTAAAAGTAAAATAAAATAAATCCTTAACTGACATCTTGCCTCTTTTTCTGAAAGGCAATCTCTGTTAAATATCAGAGTAATGAGTTTGTAGTGCTAACTAACTCTATCTCCCTGAGACTATTGTTAAGAAGTCTATTAGTATCACATTCACATATCATTTTCCCATAGTAACTTCAAGGTAATTTACATGTGAAGATAAAATGGGATAGCCCACATTAACCCAGTGAGGCTGAAAGATAGCAGTTTGCACAATTAATGAGGTTCAAAGCTGACAGGGAATTTGAGTCCAGATATTCCCGAGACAAGCAAAATACTTCAACCATTTCAAAATACTTCAAACGTTTCTAACATCTTCCACATAACTACGTGAGGAAATTCATCTATGTTTTTGTAGTGTCTTTTTCTCAGTGGATGTATGTATATGTATGCGTGCCTGTGTATTCCTCCCTTTTGAGTGGCTGATCCCCTTCAACTTATTCATGTTTCTGGACAAGCTTGCAAAGCCATATTTAGTGTATTCTGCTGAATGAACCAAGCAATCGTAAGTCAAATCAATGCCTGTCTTTGATTTCTATGTTAGACTAAATTATGGCCATGTGAGTTCTAACAATGATTCATGGCTCACATCGTATGTTAAATATGCTCTTTAAATTATTATTAATAATATATTGCTTGTTGCACTGGTTTCCATTTTTAATTGGTATGGTGGTGACTATCTGTAATAGGTGCCAACAATCTTTTTATTTTAGGGCAAAAGTCTTCAAATAAGAACATAATTGACCCAATTTAATGAGGTTCATCATATCTGGGTTGCAGAAATCCACACCAACAGAATTTTTTGTTGTCTTTTTGGTCACTTGGAGCCTAACTCACAGATGTGAGTCTGTATGTGTGTAAAACATTTTGAGACTTTGTAAAAATTTGTCAAGTATCTTTCCTTTTTACTGTTCTAGTGCAGATTTATTTCAATTTTGATTTTTAGCTGCTTAGGCTTCCAACATTATTCTCTTCATGATTTTTCTTGGTCTAAAGGGACAAATAATTGATTTTATCTCATGCAAATTTTTGCAGTCTTCTAACATTTTCATTATAGCAAACATCAGCTTCTCTATCTTTGTTTGACATTTTTATTTCCCATATGGTTTTATATATCCGTTAACTTTTTTTAGCATGTTTATTTTAATAGCTACATGTACCACTTCCCAGTGGCTACATTGTTAATTTTAAAACATAGTTGGAAGAAAGTCAATAATTTCCTTCCCTAACATAATTTCCAGTGGTATTAAGTAAGCCTCCTGTCTCCTGCTATGAGTCCTTAATCTAGAATTCTCTACTTTGTAGTTATCCTATGCGAAATAGGAATGTTGGTAGCAACTCTTGTTCGTTGACAGCTTATCTCTGTTCTTGAGCAACATACAGTGGAGCCAACAAATGGGAGCCAAAACATATTTGATAATTATTTTTGTTGACTTTGAACAATTGGAGTTTAGGAATAACAATAACTTCACATCTTGCTTTTCTCTTTCTCTGACTTCCCTTTCTCTTCACCATTCTTACTTTGTGTATGCAATAATGACTTACATATAGCAATTTGCACATAGAATTTCTCCAAAATTAATTGCTTGATTGGATGCTAATGCATTGTGATTAATAAATATAATATTATAATGAATCATTTTTACCAATACATGTCATGAAGCTTTTCTTTTCAGAGCCATATAACTTTGACTTGCTACATGAATTTGCTGTATCAGTAACAGAAAGAGAGCTGCGGGTATAGAGTGAGAGACTTTTATAATTGGCAAACTTTAAAGCTTCAGTATACCAGCAGTAGTACCAGTTAGTTTCATTTGGGTTGTATTTGACTCTAAAAGAAACTATGGTTCAGTAGTTGTGATGGATGGCTAAAAGAAAAAAAATGACTTCAGATAGACAGGCACTATTTAAAATCTATTTTTCTTTTTTTAAATTGAATTCAGAAGGAAAACATTAAAGAAAGGATAGAAGAGAAGAGAAGAGAACAGAACAGAACAGAATGCATACTAAAACATTTTGGTTGGCACTTTGAAAATTTGCACATTCACAAAATTTCCATCTGTCAATTATAAAAGGCCATACAGTTTGGATTCACACGTATACTATGCCGATACCACTATGACATCCTAGATTCTTGAGAAGAACTCAGTGCTAAAGAACTGATATTCAAGTTGTGAATTAATATTGTTGTGAACCACTAATAATTTATTTAACTTACAGGCATTTTATTTGGGGTTTGTACAGACTGATATATGCTCATATCTTTCTAATCCAGTTTGGTAAATCTCTCAATGTATTATCTCTATAATACAAGTACTGTACCTTAAAATAATTCTAGTTTTCAGAATAACACAAGCCACCAAAATAATAATACATGCGGATACATATATTTTTGATGCAATTTGCCTTATAGTCGCATATATAAGCTTCATAGTTGCTAAGCACATTGATTTGTGCTTAAACAGATTGTAAGCCACCCTGAGTCTCCGGAGAAGAGCGGCATATAAATGGGATTAAAATAAATAAATAAATAAAATAGTTGTACAATCCAATGTGAACTGTAAGACGTAGGGTATTTTCCTACCATGGAACTGGGTCATAGTTCAATCAACTTTGATGATACAATGTGTGAATTCAAAGCAGCGCTATAATAAGTATGATATATTATGATATATATTGAGGTGGTTATACTTTATATTTAATACATACAGAGCTTTGCATAGTTCTCTATATGTGCAGAAAAAAGAATCTTACTTTCTTACCTAGAATATGTACTGGTTAAAACAGCTTTTTAAAACAAGAACGAGCAAACTGAAGATTCAAAATTGGCTCTGTAATTATTTGTTTTTGAATGCTCAAAGAAGCCTGCAATCTGTTCTCCTAAACTTTTTTTAATATTGGCCTGTACCCAGAGATAAAATGCAAGTTCAGTTTTAGATGTGAACAGTGAAAGAATAATATAACTATAATTAACTACAAGTATAGCTAACCATAACTGTAGGTGTTTAATTTGTATTAAGAACATATTAAGATTTTTGATTATAGTAGTAAAAGCTAATACAAACTAAACGTAAAGAAAAATGGAGAGAAGTAAAAAGTGCAAGTCAAAAGAAGGAAAAAGAGAAAAAGAAAAGATAGCAAAAAGTAAGAATATAATAAAGAAAAGGAAATATAATGAAGAAAAAGATGTGACTTCCAACCTTCATCACTAACATAAGCAAACTTAGTAACTCTTCACCTTTTCTATAGTTCTGAACAGTTATCTCATTATCTCATATCTCATCTCTTATCTATAAATAAATCCATAAAACACCATCTTTTCAGTCCTGGTGTCAGTTGAAAGCCCATAAAGGGAAACCAAATGTAAAATTTTTAAGCTTAATAATCTTGATCAAATAAACCAGCTTTATATTCCTTCCTTCTAATAGTGTTAATCTAATGCATTCAAATAATATTGTAGGATTTGATTTCTCTTGATTTCTTCTTTGTTCCATCACACAAAGTTCTTCAAAATTTTAGCAAGCCTCTTTTGTAAATCCAGTAGGAAAAATTATCCACGTCATTCTCTTGGTTTGTTTTGTATTTTCTTTTTAAAGTGTAAAGCCTCCATCAGCTGCTTTTGAAGACCCAGTGAAAGATCATTTTTTAAAAATCATTCCCTTGGTGTGTCAGTTATTAATCTGCTTTCGATACCATCTCTATCTTGTCAAATAAAATTTGTTCTACATCTGACATTTCTTCAATATCTTTTGGACCAAGTCTATCCATGGAAGCAGACATGATTACTGACATTGTTGATATTGTGGCTATTTTCTGATTCCATTCTTCAAAAGTTTTCTTTGGTATTTTTTATTGTCATAACCGTATAGTAGGCATCTATAGCTTTCCTGTATCTAAAATATTTACTCCCTTCTAGTTTCCAGTTTTTTGGAATCATGTAATTGTTTATCTATGTTATGTCTTGTAAATCTATTTCCTATGAGCAGCTGTTTGAACTTTATAATTAATTCCAAAATGTTATTGTACAAGTTTCAATCTTCCATTTTTATCTGGACTCTCATTCTATTTATAATTTTCTAAGATAAAGATCTTATTTAGGTGTTTTGCTTTTTATTTCATATTTTAAAAAAATTGTTAAGCTTATAATTAGGTTTCTTTCATTAAGGATTAAAGGAAGACTCACCCACACTTTCAAACTTGTCATTTTGAAGATCTTAATAGCTTGGAACTAGTTCATGAACAATTTCTGAAAGTAATTAGAAAGTGAGGCTTGCGAACTTAATTTCCTTTAAAAGTTTCTGCTACAGTTGCAAGTAAAATGGGCAATCCCATCATCTCCAAGTGCTCAAACTTATGGAAAACCACTGTCCTGCAATCTCCTTGTGGGGAGTAGCCATTTGGAACACATGTGGGGGATCTTCCACCCTCTCCTTATCCAGAGAGGTTCCAAGGAATCAGTCTACTCACTGGTTCCTTGGACTTTGCAATAGTCATCAGCTCTACTTTTGCAAAGCCATCTTCACTTTGCTGTACCTCCCCAGAAGCTCAATCTACTGCTGTTAAATAGCAAAAATATTGATAAAAATATACTGCTTTTAAAAATTTAACAAAATGAAAACACAGTATATTATATTGGATGGCTTAAAGAAGGTACTTGAATAAACATATGTCATGGTTCAGAGTAACACTCCAAATCAGTTCAAGACTCTGAGGCCATGGCTTTCTCAGTCCAGTTTATTGATTACATCATATCAGCACAGTCAAATATGAAACCAACATGGAATATTTCTCATGCTTTGGTATTATTAAAGAATAGATACTGGCTACCCCACTTGTGGCACGGATCATAGCCAACTAAGCAGGTGATGAACTTCTCAGCACTCCACCCTGCCATTGTTAGAGAACGTTGATTTGCCCTTCGTTCTCAGGAACTTTACCGTTGTTATGTCTGGCACATTAGAGGAAAATATTCTACATTCCATAAGACCCCCTCCCCCCCTAAGCATGGCAACTAAGAAATGAAGCAAGGAAAATATGGCTTCAGCTAGAGTCATTTTGAGAGTTGACATCAACAAGTTTTTAATAAAATTAATTTTAATCAAGATAATGATTTATATTTTTGTGATATTGCTAAACACGAACTTTCTTTACCAAAACTTTTGTATCTGTGATACAAAACAAACGTATATTTTGTTCTAAGGAAGCCCTGGATCTAATATCAAGTTGTAATTTTTAATGTGTCACAGGAAAAAAAAATCATTATATTCTTGGACATCCTTTATGTTCCCTGTATTTGAGTGAAAATAAAATGAAAACAAGTCCTGTTCTTGAGCCAACTTCAACTCTTACTTTTTGAGGGTTATGCTGAAGTCCTTGGCACAAAATTATTCTATCCAGTCCTGAAAGATGATGATCATAGCTTGATTGTCATTCCTTCTATTTTATGACAAGGTGAGCCTTTTGCATGTTTTTCTCTAAAATACAGGTCTACACATTATCTGCCTTCTGCCCTATTGCTCAGAGTCTTTTTAAACTTGGTGGTGCAGCGAGTAGAGCATTGTATGTAGTCCTTAGCTGCCAGATGCCTGCAATTGGGCAGTTCGAATCCCACCAGGCTCACGGTTGACCCAGCCTTCCATCCTTCCGAGGTGGGTAAAATGAGGAGACAGATTGTTGGGGGCAATAGGCTAACTCTGTAAACTGCTTAGGGAGGGTTGAAAGCCCTGATAAGCGGTATATAAATCAAATGCTATTGCTCTTGCTAAACTGAATAATAGTTAAAAGGGGCACCCTTAATCCCAACAACTTTCTTAGTTTTGTATATAATTTTCTACTGACAACCAAAGCATGGTTTAAGCCAGGTCTGTCAAACCCACAGCCCGCAGGCCAGATGCATCCTGCACTGGTCATGCCCACGCCCAGTTTAGCGGAAGGGAAAAAAGTTGTGATGCTAAGTGTGTAAAAAGTTGGATCACTAAATAGACCAGTGGTTCTCAACCTTCCTAATGCTGCGACCCTTTAATACAGTTCCTCATGTTGTGGTGACCCCCAACCATAAAATTATTTTCACGTACACCTGTATTTGTATTGATATAGGTGTTTTCCGATGGTCTTAGGCGACCCCTGGGAAAGGGTCGTTCGACCCCCCAAAGGGGTCCTGACCCACAGGTTGAGAATGACTAAAATAGACCAACTCCAAATCAGTCTGTAGCAAACTTTAGTGTCTTTTGTTGAGTTTGCTACTGTAACTCAGAAAGCTTAATGATCTCCAGTCCACATATTTATGTTTTAGTGTGCAAGTTACGGTATTACATTAAGCCATTATAAGGATACATCCAATTCATTCTGTGTCTGTGCGGTTATGACCTATAGATTGTCTTGTTTCATTCTATGTTATCGCTGAAGTTGCATGATCTCTACTGAAAAATGAACAGATGAGGACATGCCTGCATGGTGTTTTTTTACAGAGAGAAGAGAAAACATGCCTAGACTCAACTTCTTCTTTTTTTCTGTTATCCTAATAAAAAGGGAGCAATTGTGAACTTTCCATGTTTCATAACAAACCGTAATGTTGTGACAAATTAGTTGCAGTACTATTGCTATATACCTCCCCATTTGGGGAGAAAACTCATCTTCTCTGTTGCTTTCTGATATTTTTGCAATTCCTTTTATGTTCCATCTGTTGAAACACTTCTGGAAATATCCTAAAGCTTTAAACAAAGAGCAGACTGTAAAGAATACTGTATGTCTTGAAACATGAGAAAATCTTGCACAAACCCATCTTGGAATTTTTTGCAAGGGTAAGAGTCCACTGCCCTGCTCTTTCCATTTGGGGGGAAAAAAATAAACCAAATGAACAGAACTAAACAAAGGAGGAAGGGCAGGTGCCCACGATTAATAGCCGAATTACAAAATTCATAAGGCCTGCAAATACCCCACTGAGTTGTTCATATGCTTATGCAAAACCTGCTCCCTCCCCCCCCACACAAACACTGATGCCTATGTGAAGGAGGAAGAAAGTTTGACAGGATGAATTACAGCTCCCCCCTCCTGCCCACTTTCTACTGCCTTTCTGTGAAGGAGTGACACATTTAACTTCCCTTGTTGATGCTCCTGTAGGTGAAATGAATTATGAGGCTTTCTGCTTCCTTTATCATGTCTAGCCTATCTCGGGGGGCCAGACCAGCTGTTCTGGTATTGTAGCTCTACTTTGGCTTTAATGCCAAATATAGACTCTATGCATTTCCCTGACTGAAGACCCTTGGCTGCTTTGAACATAGAGCCCGTCTCCTTAGGGGATTAGAGAAGGGAAGGGAAGGAGGAGGAGGGAAGGTGAAAAATCTTGCACAGAATGACAAATCAGGTTCTTCCTGGTGTCCTTCCAGCCTTCGGATGGTTTCTTACTAGGTTGCAAGTCTGTCAGAGCAAAACCCCTTTGTTGTCTAGACAGAGGAATACTCTTATGCCTTTGTCACATTCTCTACACAGAATATGGTGCTTTGAGTATTTTAAGGATTTATTTTAAACTACCAAAAGCCTTCAGGGGATAGCAATGTGATAAATTTGGCAAGCAAAAGTAAATAAATGAATTATAGTTATGGTAGAATCTCATTAAGCTGAAATATCCCCCGTGTGCAATTATTAAACTGATAGGTACTAACAAAGTGCAGTCCCCATCTACATTGACTTGAACATCGTCCATCAGTTCACAACAGATTATAGCACTTGGAATTGATCAACTCCTTGGCTTGATTCTTTTCCTTGTAGATAAAGAATAATGGTTTGTTTATTGTTGTATATTAATATATTTTTACCAGACAGAAGCATATATGTATCCTTAATTAAATGAACAATGCAATTTGTTATAATTGGGAGTAAGATAGATTCATAAATAAAAGTAATAATATACCATTTATATTCATTGAATACAGACACTCATGAATTCTCTTCCCATGACAACATCATAATCAACATAATGCTAACTTTCCATTTATAATAGTAAGTATTCTCTCTTTTGTCATGCTGTGGGATAATATAGAATATAGTTCCAAGAAACCTATAATTCATGGAGTAGTTTCTTTCACAAATCTATACTTTGTCTGTACACAGACAAGTGTTTATAATTAAATAGCATTTGTTATCTAATAATAGAATAGAATTGTTTATTGACCAAGTGTGATTGGACATACAAGGAATTTGTCTTTGGTGTATAAGCTCTCAGTGTACATAAAGAAAAAAATAAAATACATTCATCAAGAATCATAAGATACAACACTTAATGGTAGTTATAGTTACTAATAAGCAATCAAATCATACTAGGAAACAAACAAAACAATATAAATTGTAAAGATACAAGCAACACAGTTATAGTCATAAGTGGGAAGAGATAGGTACTATGAAGGATGAGAAGAGTAATAGTAATACAGTCTTAGTAAATAATTTGACAATGTCATGGGAATTAGTTGTTTAGCAGAGTGATGCCATTCATGGGAAAAACTGTCCTTGTGTCTAGTTGTTCTGGTGTGCAGTGCCCTATATTGGTGAAGATTATAAAACAGTACAATCACAAATGTAAATTTTATACTTTTATGGTTTCTGTAGTCTTATGTTCTATTGATTTATTCACAGAAATCTTAAATGTTACAAAAACAAACTATATATTTGTTTAAATGAATGTGTCTGCATCGGAATCTTGGTGGATGGGGCAAGTGATGAAACGTACACCCTGATTCCATTATGCAAAAACTGCAACTTTCATTTATGTTTCACACACCATAATGTACATACACAAGCAACCTCAAAAGGAACATTTTTTCACATATTCCTCTGTTATTCAGACTTCTCATTATTAAATAATGCTAAATTCTTCTAATGTTTATTTTAATCTGTGTTTTTATTTCATGTTTTTTATTGCTAAGCACATTGATTTGTGCTTAAA
>JANHFR010006022.1:249729-268742 GCA_032468015.1 Mimophis mahfalensis
CCAACTTCTCAGTTAAAGATTACTATCCGATTATTTTCTTCTTCAACATATTTCTAAAATGATGAAAGCATCTGATTTTTTTGTCGCTTGGCCCATTACTGAACAAGGATCACAAATAATTCCTGATCCATAGTGAATTGTTTAAGAATGCCAGTTCCAAACTTTTTACCCATGATTATCTCCAGAGGTGGTTCGGAGTGATTCAGGGGACCCGTTAGGAAAAATTTTAACTAGTTCTGAGAACTGGCAAATATCACCTTTGGCTGGCCCCACCCGGCAGTCGCCCAGTTGCCACTTGCCCACACCCACTCGCTTGCTGCTCGCTCCGCTCTGCCCCGTCCAGTCACTCCTCACCTCCCCGGCACAGCACACTGTGTGGGTCCTCGCTTGCACACAGTCTTTGCTCTGCAGCTTGCCTGCCTAAGCTGCCTTCCCATGCAGTGCCTGAGCCCCAACTGAGAGGCCCTGATCTGCCTGCTTGGGTAAGTAAGCCTGCGGGTCACACTGGCCCCCCAACCACAATCCCTGGAGATTGCCTCACTGGCTTCGCTGCCGGCACAGCTCCATCCTAGGTGGCGCTGTGGCCTAGCTAGCTGCCCCACCACCATCCCCAGAGCTTGCTTGGCTGGCTTTGCCATTGTGGCTCCACATGGGCTGCAACGCTCATGGCCTAGCAAGCTCTCCCCCTCTGCAGGCCTCTGGCTTCCAGCTTGCTTGCCTTGCTTTGCCACTTGCTTCGCCACATCCCATGTGGCGCCAGGAAGCTGCATGGCCACGCTGGCTTGGAGAACAAATTCCCCAAGGATTTCTCGCCATCATGTGCAGGGAAGCAAAAGTTTGTATGGGGCTAAAAAGAAATTCAATCAATTTCAACTTCTCACAAAAGAAAAAGATCTCGCAAAGCTGTAATTGATTGAGTGAAATTTTTTTAGCCACATGCAAACTTTTCTTTCCCTGCACATGATGGCGAGAAACACGGAGGAGCTAGAAATCAGGTAGGCAAAGAAATCCTTGGGAGAAGCAAGGGTATATTGGCAGTGGTCGGTGGGGAAAGCTCCATGGCGCCATCCATCTCGCTGGCTCCTGGTGCAGCCGTGGCTGGATCCGGCTGAGGGAACGTCCGCCCCCGACAGGCAGGCAGTAGGGCCACCTTGGTGTGCTCTGCCCCCACTGCCCCCACCGCTGGTTCTGCTGCTGGTGCCACTGAACCATGCCCACCACACCACGCCCACAGAATCAGGAGTAAAAAATTTGAATCCCACCTCCAATTATCTCTTATTATGGGGTGAGTAGATCATTACACCTGAATTTAAAGAGTGCACATTAAAAGTTCATTCATGAGATGCACCAAGATATTGTGTAAACCAAACTAATTCCACGTAGTGTGTTTTACTGGCCCAATATTGAACTTAAGAAAACTTTATCAGAACTTCTGTTGCTTGTATACTAATTTAATCCTAATTTGACCAACCGTTACTGCCACCTCCCTCTGCTACCTTCTCATCCATGAATCATATTGACACTGATGCTGTTGGATTTATGCAATAATCAGATGCATCACAGTTGAAAGTTAGAGTTCTTCTTCTTACTAGAAATCCCAAAGTTACTCATACTGTGACAAGCATCTCTGTCCCACAATGAAAGTTGATTATTCAGTTGGTAAGAGAACATAATTAAATATACCAAAACCAAACATTGTGCTGAATTCACACATACAGTTAAATGATGAGTTTTAAAGTTGGGGACTTAAATGTTGCTGACAGTCTTGCTGGTGATAAACTTCAGCCAACATATACGAATGTTCCTTCAGAGCATTTCCGTGTTTTTCTTTGAACTAATTAACAGCAAAGATGGTAATGTTTTAATTAGAAATTTTAAGCACCATTGAGAAAAGATCTATCTCAGCTGAAATGCAGAAGAGTGGTAATCCTGTCTACTTTTGATGTGGTGACCTGCTGAGACTCCGATATCGCAGAATGTTGAAACAGCAGCTCAGTGGGGAAAAACTGGAAGTCTTGTGATTAAATTCACCTTAGAGACAACAACTAGAAGAAGAGACTTAATAGATGATCTCCGTATCTCATGATAAGCTTATGCGGTTTTCACTGGGATCTTCTTTATGAGTCTGTTTCATCTTCAGAACTATGACACTTTCTAATATTAGAAGAAATAGCGTGTCATTGTTTCTGTCTGTTGAGGTATATAATGTAATAGCAGAAGACCTAAAAGAGAGGAAGAGAAAAGATATAGGAAAGAAGCGGAGAACTTGAGAAAGTGTATGTCTTAAACTGTTACGCAATAAAGAGTTCTATATTTCTTTGGAATCTTTCCTAACCCTCTTAAAACAACAACAGGATGTCACAATATGTTGCAGAAATCCTTTCTGAAGGGCATGAGCAAACCTTTTGTTTATATCCTGTTTATAAGAGAACTCCCTTTCGTAATAGAACCAATGAGAGGAGGTTATCAAAACATTCCCTAATAAATTCACTATGATATTTCACTACAAACAGATATCCTGCAGATATCCTGTCCCCTAAGTGTTGAACATCTTATTTACATTTATTACATTTGAGGAGACTCCTTTATGGCCAAATTCTACATCAGTATAAATTATCTTCTCTCTTATCAGAGTGTTATCTTATCCTCAGTATCACCTATGGCAGTAGTGGCAAACCTTTTTGGCACCGAGTGCCAAAAACAAGAGCAAGTGAGCATGTGAGAGCACCCATGTGCCGGAAACCAAAAAATCACATGATCTTCCAGTTTTTGGCACTTCTGTACATGTGCACAAGACCAACCTGGGAGAGCAACGGGTGACAGCTCTGTGTGCCCGGAGAAATGACTCTGTGTGCCACTTCTGGCACGCGTGCCATAGGTTCGCCACAGCTGACCTATGGGGTGAATCTGATGTGAATATGTTTTTCTCCACCTCCCGCATTCATGAAGCCTGAAAATGTTCATCTAAGCATCATGAACAAAAATTCAACTTGTGGCAGTAATTAATTATTTTCAATTGCCCTTAAATTCTACCATTACTGAATCTTACTTCCCACTGAGAATGTTGCATCTGAAACATAGTTTGCTACCCCAGGGACTTTTTCCTAAAAGCTTGATTGTAAAATCTCTCTTGCCACTGTTTTATTCTTTAAAAAAAATTTTTTTGTACTGTAAAGATTCTATCAGAGCTGGGAACAATTTAAACACAGCTGGCCTAATGATACAAAACTATACAAAATATGTAATATTAGGCTTACCATCGTTCAGTTGTTGATGTTATTCCCTGCAGAAAGTTGTTATGTACCCAGTGAGCCTATTTCAGCCTTATTGGTGTTTGCAATCAAATCACCATATCATCTGCATACAACAGACTGAACAATGCATCTATTTTCAGTTTTAGTGAAATGAAATTCTCTTTCGGTGAAGTTCTCAGTCAGTGAATTAATGCACAAAGAAAAAACAAGCATGACAGTAATAAATCCAAACTATAAAATATTTGGGCCAAACTAAATTTGAATAATTGCATTTCTCATCTTCTGAAAGTGTAACAAGAGATACAATTTCCCTTCCGGAGAGAATGAACATGGTTAAAATCTAAGTTGAATGTCATTTCATTTGCCTGTCTGAGGCATGTTATATTTTGCTGATTGCAACTTCTAAGACTAATAGTTGTTCTGCTGCCTTTCTCCAAATCCTATTTGAAATTTGCAACAGCCAGTTAAAGAGGGTGCTCTTTAAATACTTGAAGCGGAAAAGAAATTTCCCCAACATCACCCATATCATCATGAGGTTAAGGGTGCCTTCTTAAAAGTAAATGAAATCCCCATGCAATTACTTTGATTAGGGATCCATTTTATTTCTTAAAGCTCACTTGGACTAATTTGACAGCCTATCAGTTGGCTCAAATAATGACTTATTACTCATCTATTGTGACACCTCCTATCATTAATTTCATCTGATACTGTGTGTGATACGATATGGCCTGCCTAGATTACTCACACATTGCCAGGTAAGGAGTAAAATCTCCAAGAATCATTTCCTTCTCTAATTTTTAATTGCGAGGTCATCTGGAGGAGTTTTACATATGAATTTCTCTCGCTTCTTTCCCCAGTCCCTCACTTTGCTCTTCTCCAGTCCTTCTGGGATTTCTTCACGTTCCCTTCAAGTCTTTCTTGCCATAACTCATATCTTCTCTCAGTTCTGCCTTTTTCCGGCTTTCTCAGGACATCATTATATACTGCTCAATTCAGTTCTCTTTATTCTGTTTTATTGATGGCAGCTAAGGCTTGGTTACAAGGTGATAATACTGATTGCGCTATCAATAAATGTTTTAAGCATTGAGGTCACATTAGAGTTTCAGCAGATCAAATCTTATTTATGAGATATATTTACTGTCACAGACTTACCAAACCTGTTAGAATTACACTCAGAAGGAACATACAGGTTGTCCTTGACTTACAACAGTTCATTTAGTGACAACGGCACTGAAGAAAAAGGATTTATGACTGTTTTTTTATACTGATGACCATTACAGCATCCCACATAGTTACATGATCAAAATTCAGACACTTGGCAACTTGTATTTATGATGGTTGTAGTGTCTGGAGATTGTGTGAGCCCCTTTTGTGACCTTCTGACAAGCAAAGTGAATGGGGAAACCAGATCCACTTAACAACTGCAATCATTCACTTAACAACTGTGGCAAGGAAAGCCGTAAAATGGGGCAAAATTCATTTAACGAATATCTCTCCTAACAATAGAAATTTTGGGCTCAACTGTGGTCGTAAATCAAGGACTACTATAGCCTGTATCTTCTAGATTTCCCCCCCAAATATTTTTTTCCTCTGACTTCAGCTTTTTTTTCCCCCCTCCAGCACCACAAATGCCACAAATATGTTTGGCATTCCATACTTTCAAAGCTCACTTGTTCTTTCTTTACCTATTAGGGAATATTTGTGGGAAATATGCATTTCTGGAGTCTCTTTAGACTTTTTATTAAACCGTGTGACTGCCTTTATTTTCCATGCTTCAATCACCACCAGATAACCAGCAAAATGTTTATAATGCCATAAAGCCATAAATAATCTGTCTTCTCTGCTTACTAATGCATTATATGTTCCTTGCTCAATGCAAGATTTTTAGATAATCAAAACAATGTTAAATATACAAAAATATATATAAAAGCCTCTAAAATAGAAAGCCCTCATAAAAATAATGATGGATTTACAATTTTAAAAAGTAAAAAAAGAAAATTCCTGGTGGAACTAAAAAGAACTATGCTACCAATAAGCACCTGACATGTCAACTGGGAAGCCAGATCTTATTTCGAGCTAAAAGTTGTACTGTGAGTTCTGCCTTCATCTTCTGGAGCCAATTTTCTGCAAAGGTAGTTCCATTAAATGTATTGGAAATGTAATCAATGCAGACAAGATCATGAATTATTATGCTATTTTTTTTCATCGGCTGTTAAGTTACAGTTGTTATCTCAAATCTACTTGATAAAAATCAATTTAGCTTGCCAAGGAATTTTAGACATTGTAGGAAGGATTTTGCTCACAAAATCAGAAGGAACCTAATAGCACTTTTTCTAACAAATTTAATTAACTGCATAAGCTTTTAATACAATTTGTCAAGTGGAAAAAGTATTTCCAGGCCCTTTCTGATTTTTGCCAAGGAAATTTAGAAACTGGAGTGTAACAGTTGAATGTTGCATATGGGGCTTTGTCCTTCTCTTTTGAAGAGCCGTGGTGGGGCAGCGAGTAGCGTGCTGTATGTAGTACTTATAGTAGCTGCCAGTTGCCTGCAATTAAGCAGTTCGAATCCTACCAGGCTCAAGGTTGTCTCAGCCTTCCATCCTTCTGAGGTGGGTAAAATGAGGACCCAGATTGTTGGGGGCAATAGGCTGACTCTGTAAACCACTTAGGGAGGGTCGAAAGGCCTGATAAGTGGTATATAAATCAAATGCTATTGCTATTGCTAATGCTACTGTACTCAGCATTTAAATTATGCTTTCACAAGGAAGTACGATGATAGAGTTTGCTTCAAATGTGTTACTTTCAGTTAGTCATATAAACAAGCTATGTAAATAAAGTAACATCTTTCAGGACTGTTTAAGAGGTCTAAGATAAAGGACCTCCATTCTCAGTATATCTTGGCCCAGAAGTTGTGACGGCTTGCACTAAGGCCTGAGAGTAACCAGAAATCTACAAATTTCTTTGGGTTGTCTGCCTCTACTGCAGTGAGCAACAAGGTGCTAACTATATTTTAAGTATTCTATAATTGATCAGGAAAGGATAGTTATCATTGTTTTTCAATTTAGACTAAATTAGCCACACACATTGTAGGCTTAAAGAATATCTCAATCTTATTCCTTCCGATCTAGTATGAAAATAAATTTCTCCAACAAAAATAATTATTCAGAGTGGTTAAAATAATCAAAAATAAATAAAACTTTAAAAATAGAAAATTAAATAGAACCCAAATAATTATAAAAAGTAGAAATATCATCATTTACAATCCAGCATTTGGAAGCTGAAATACTTGCTTGAACAGAATAAATATTTTTAACTACCAGTGGAAAGATTACAAGAGAAGTAGTTGAACTTCTCTTGACCAGGAGTGCTAGAGCACGACTGAAATAGCTCTGTGTTTCTTTATTTAAAATTTGTTTAATTGTAAGATAACTTTATAAGACTGCCCATCGCCAAGCAACTTTGGTACAGATTAAAATCAAAACCTAATATATTAAATCAATGTTAAAAAAAGAAATAAGATGGCCCAAGCCAGAAAGAACAAATATACCATCAAATACCCATTCAGGTTGATGTGCACAAATTTAATGCTGAGCTTGGGGAGAAAGCCAAAAGGTGACAGAAGGTCAGCCCTTCAGGCCATCCAGGGAAGAAGCAGCAACCATGAGTACTAGCACTACTTTCATTGTAAGGTTACAGTCACAGAATCTTGCAAGCCTGAAGGATTTTAATTTCCAGAAGAACTAGCAAAAGTCCCATCTGAGATCCTTCCCACAGCCCTTTTCCTCAGTTTCCTTTTGCATGATGATTGTCTAAGCCAGTGGTGGGGAATCTTTTTGGTGCCAAAAACGGGAGCAAGCAAAGGCACAGGTGCACCTGTGTGCCGAAACCAAAAGATCACATGATCTTCCGGTTTCTGGTGCTTCTGAGCATGCGCGCAAGACAGCTGTCCAGTGCACATGCACCAGCTCCACCTGGTCTTCCAGTTTCTATGGATTCATGCAAGACCAGCTGACTGGTGCACATGCCCCAGCTCCTCCAGCAGAGCAGCAGCTGCTGCCACAGGATGAGAAGCAGGAGTGAGAACCACTGCCGGTGGGGGCGAAAGGATAGCAGCGACAGGAGAAAAGATGGAGCAGTTGACTGCCCAGCCAGCAAATGCTTCCAGAACCCGGAAGAGCAACGGGTGATAGCTCTGCGTCCCCAGAGAGATGGCTCTGTGGCACATGTGCCATAGACTTCTGGCACATATGCCATACGTTCTTCACCACTGGTCTAAGCTGAGGCTCTTCCTCCTTCTCCATGTCATTCTCACAGCCCATTACACCAAGTCAGGGCTGCTCAGACTTCCAAAGGGATCACCTTCCAGAAGGAAGGCGCTCCAACCAATTAGGCAGGCAGCCCTTTTTTCACATGGCTTCTCTCAGCTTATATAAATGCTCATCCATTTTACCAAGCCCCAATATAGTGGAGTTTAGCTTTGGCTTGGCATCATTTGTGAAGGCAGCCATTTCATTTTGCAAACTTTAGTTTATGTGTGGCATAAACCTTACCTGGCAAACTGTAGTTTAGTCACTAAGTGAGAAATCACATGGCTGTGACTGTGCTTTCCTTTTTTCCCCACCACTACTTTTTTGGAATGCTCCCCCCAGTGCTGGAATAATTAACAAGAAGAGAATTAATATTTGCATTAACATTATTGGAAAGGAAGAGATTACAAGAGTGTAAGGTGGATTTAACTTCAATTCCTAATATCTGAAATCAGCACGGCTCTTGGTAATGAATGATGGGAAATGCAATCCTACAATATCTGACAGGATACAGATTGGCCTTTGTATTAAACTGAATAAATCCCATATTTTAAAAACTAATTCTGCAAAAGTTCAGGTCTTGATAGATATGCTTCCATTGGAATAATTTGTGATTTCCCCCCCTTTTTTTTCGTTCCATCTTTCTTGTAAATATATTTTTAAAAAACCTTTCTTGGGATTCTATCCCTTTAGAACTTGTTGACCATAAACTTCTTGGTAATAAAACAAGTAACCCAATCATTTCCCAGTATGTGCTCACTGTTTAGCATTAAGAAATGCTTGAAAATAAATTATTTGGGAAAGAACAACGAATACATTATTCACTTGGTACACCTGAAAATTATGTGTGTCTATAGATTCCATAGACAGTCTTTAGACATTTAAGAATCTTTGGCCAAAATCTTTTCTATGCAATCTGAACAGCTTCAGTTGAATGTCCTTCCATGTCCCTTTCTGTGGATGTAACCATTCCATACATTACAGATATTTACTGTATATTCAAGTTTCTTTCTCTAGAAGGTCCATATAATCTTATAACTCTTGGGCCACATGGTGACTATAATCTGCTTTAGTTGTTTACTCATGCACCAACAACAAGCAGGAAATCTCAATTCCATCCCTTAAATTAGGCAAGTTCGAATCTCATCAGGCTCAAGGCTGACTTAGCCTTCCATCCTTCCCAGGTAGGTAATTTGAGGATCCAGATTGTTGGGGGCAATAAGCTGACCTTGTAAAAATGCCGCTAATAATATAAGCAGGCATATACAAAAGAATGAAGGCTATTGCTAAGCACATTGATTTGTGCTTCACAGATTGTAAGCCGCCCTGAGTCTCCGGAGAAGGGTGGCATATAAATGGGATTAAAAAGAAAAATGCAGATGTGGAACAGCTGTTTCTGTTTCATCATGTATCAAAGCATCCTTCTTCTGGTAACTGAATCCAGAACATTTCCAAGAGTCTCATATTCATTCCTTTGCCAATTACATCTTTACTATCAATATGCTTATGGCTCACTTTCAGGCTTTCTGCATCTGGGGCAACTAGGCGTTATGTCACATTAGGCATAATGTCACATTAAGGAGGATGAGGTTCTAGAACAGGGCTGTCAAACTCTCAGCCCACGGATGCGTCACACCCTGGCCACGCCCATGCCTGGTTTACCAAAGGGGGGGGAAGTCATGATACATCATGTGATGCTGCTGTGACGATGCGAGTTTGACATCCCTGTCCTAGAAGGTACTCGGAGCTTTCTTTTGATATTCTCACAGCCATATACTTCTGTGATTATTTCATACATAAAGTGGACAAAATCACCCCATCTTCTGGAACTTATGATACAGATGCACTGTAGTGAATATATCTAGTAATATTCTGACCAACTACCTCAAACATACTAAGACAGCCATTCACAAGTAGGAATTAAATGAACTCAGCAACAGCCACTGAGTCCTGTGCTGACTAGAATCCTCATAAAAGTACTTGTCATGCTTTGGTGGCCTGAAAAACCTGGTTCACCCTGTTATTTCATTTAGCCCAATGCAAGTACTTCAGTTCCCAAACCAAATTACTGAACATCTATTGATCTACTTTCCACCCTCACCATCTATTTTCCATCTTCCAAACCAGCTTGGATCTAGACTTCAGTTCCCTCCATCTTACTTGTTACAGGATTCAGTTGCTATTTTCTAGGATGAAGGAGAACAACGATAGATTCTTGCAAGCTATCCATTAGAGTTTCTGCACAGCTGCACTCAGAAATCTTTTCTTGACCTTTTTCAAAAGAATCGATTTGGCCTTCTGCAACATCTCATCCATCATGTATCTGATATTCTGTTCAATTTGAAGTATTGGTGGTTAATTCTGGCATCAATAAAATTTTACCTTCCTGCCATTTCTTGTTTCCCTCATCAGAAGCTAATTTTCTGTTTTCCAATCATTAAGCACTTTAGTGTATGTGTATTTCTATTCACTAACATCCCATTCTCTTCTACTGTGGAACCCTCTACCACCTCATTCACTTTATGTTAAACCTTTTTTTAAAAAAACAAACAAACAAACCTACAGCTACTGCAGAGTTTGGGGGGTGGGAGGGAAAGTAGAATTTTTTTAGTTGTGACATGATTCCATTGACCTAGAGAACTTTCCAAAATAATTCTCCCTCTTGGTTTTTGTAAGGATAAAGCAGTCTTTGCTATCTGTATATCTTTTTCTTGACATTAGTTTAGAGTGAGATGTAGTATTATCTGTTTTTTTTTCCAACCCTTCAGCTGCTTTGGAAACCTTGCTCCGTTCCCTAGTGTCTATGGCACCCTTATCTTTCACCCAAATCATATAGCTTCATTCAGTCAGGACATCTGCTAATTCTTGGCTTTCCAGAATCTGTTTTAAACCTGTGGACTTTCTCCTCCAGAAAAATATCCATTCAGCACTCAGAAACAAAGTCCATCCTAGTAAGAACTTTTATTAGAGAAGTCATGTTGGCACATCTTGGAAATGCCCAAATCTAAAATCCTGGGTTTTTCCACCCAAGAAATGAAAACCCCAAATCCGTCCCCCTGCACCTATCAGTATATCACATTGTCCAATTAACTGTCAATGCATTTGGCACCAATTCTTCATACCCTCCCCTTCAGGTGCAGACTGACATCAACCTTGACTTTTTAGAAGAATGTTGTTATGTTGAAATTCCTACTCATTAAAGAATTCCCTCTCCCAATTTCACAGGCTCTAATTGTGGCAGTCTAAAAGCTACTATAATGTGGCTGTACTACGGCTATATGGCTTCTGAGACTGGCACAGTATTCTAAACCTTTTCAAAGGCAAAAATTTGCCTTGCCCAATTTTGTTTTATACAACGGGCAGCTTTTTGTTGAATTACTATGTTAATATTTTTGGTATCGTGAGACGTTCACAACACCCTTAACAACTTGAAAAATCACCTTTGCATCGAGATGAGCCTAGGACTGAGAGAGGGGATGGGAGCGCTCACCCTTTTCCAAGAAGTCAGCCAGTCTTGAGAAAACTGAAGTCTGTTTATTATACAATATTTACAGAGACCACAAAGTAGTAGCAGAGTTCACACGAGCAGCAGGAGATGTTCTCATTACATGTTGATATTTCAGTGAGCGCCCTCCAGGGCAGATGTAGGGCTTTTTATACCCTCTGAGTTATGTATGATTGACATATTACAATCATCCCTCGTGACAGAAACGGTTGGCTTTGCACCTGCTGGTGCCAGACTCTTTGTCTCCACACAGTGAGTATGGTGTGGCCTAAAACATCAGCAGCCATCTTAGGTGTATGTTAGTAGCATGCAATAATATATAACTTTAGTGGAATGATGCAAATAATATTCACATACTACTACTGAATTATTAAAGTTTCCATAAAGCTATTCTTTCCAGAGAAGATATCCTTACTTAATTTCTTGAGACATTTTTATCTGCCCTTTGTGATGATTTCCTCGTTCAGCCTCAACCTTCACATGATTAAAGATGCCGTGCTTCTTATCAGAGTGGAGTTTTCCAGTTGTATATCAACATGTAATAATGTTTCTCAATAATCACAGTGAACAGCTGAATTCGGAGAGAAGGAAATTGAAAGAAAAGACTGAAGAGGGATAGAAAGTTTTTCAGCAGAAGCTCATAATGGTTTTAGAGAAGTATGTTACATAATTTCACTTTATGCCTCTTTTTTATGCCTCTTTCCACACCAGGCTTTTTCC
This sequence comes from Mimophis mahfalensis, assembly GCA_032468015.1. Taxonomy (NCBI): domain Eukaryota; kingdom Metazoa; phylum Chordata; class Lepidosauria; order Squamata; genus Mimophis; species Mimophis mahfalensis. The sequence goes on from JANHFR010006022.1 coordinate 261,516, forward strand.
AAAGACATCAACTAAAGACAAAGTTTTTCATGTGAGAAATGCACAGAAACTAGCTTTGTTAATGGGCAATTGCTTTGTGTAATGTAGTTTAGGCTCTAAAATATCCAAGATGAGTTAATTTACTGTTCCCAAGACTTGGAGAAAGAGTGGGGAGGGGGGAATTGACTGCTAAGGAAAAGCTTGGAACTAAGGATTTATCTTAACCCAAAACTTGCTCTGTTGATTAGTTTGGCAGTTTCTTTTGGTGGGAATAACAATAAGGATTTCATGTCTACCATCAGCATTTTGCAATTGAAAACTCATTATCATTGTGCCTTAGTATGACTGTGTGTAGGGCATCAAAATATAAAAATCTAAACAGCTTCTATGTCTTGATCAGGATCATAGTTTTATTGGCTTTTTAGGCTAATTTTTAAAACGTTGATGCTACTTTACTGGCTTCCTATCATCACAAAGATGAGGGTGTTTATGGAATTCATTTGGAGGCTATTTTTACATTGATTCTTTGGAAATTCTGGTTTATTTATGCCACATTTGTTGAGTTCATCCAGATGTTAAGTCTTTCATATTTACATATTTTATATTCAAATATTTGCTTCCTGGCCTGTAATTGGGTGGCATTTCTCATTTCTTCGAGCTAAAATAATCTTGCTATCTCCAGCCTTTTCATAGGATTAACCAATATGTTAATTACATAACCATCATACTCAGAATAAAGTCATAATATTCCAAGGTATAAAAATATTCAGGCCTTTTCATGCATGTTCTGGTAACTTTATTTAAACAGCGGTATAATGCAGTAAAACATGCTATTGCTTACTACTGACATTACCTCTCTTATAACCCTCTAGTTGCTATGAGGTGTCCAAGTGGCTGAAACTTAAGAGCAATCCATATGAGACTTTAACTGTAAAATTAATTTATTTGCAAAACTCCAAATGTCTACTATTCATTTAAGCCAATAATCATTGCCTCAAAAGACCACGACATGCATAAATCTGTTTTTTAATTGTTTCTCAAACTGCCTGGCTATCTTGGAGGATTGAGGCGATTGGCTTACTTCTAAGGAGATAAGGTAGAGATTCATTCGTGTTAAACTCAGCTCCTAGTAATTTTATACACATATCCATATTGTTTTCTTGGTAACAATGAAAGTGGCTTTTTTCAGCCTTCTTCTGTTTCTTCAATTCCAATTTTACTGTCACATTCTGGGATTTCTCAGGGGTCTCTCTTCCAAGTATTAAGCAAGCCGGATCCTGCTTCACTTTTTAATTTAATTTAATATCAATAATTGTGACTGCTACAACTTGAACTGGCCATTTCTAAAAAGACACTTATTTTATCCTCAATTCAGGTACTGTGGAGAAGTCAAATGGAAGGGCTGCCATCTCTGACTCCCTAATCATTCTTCTCTCCCTTGGATCATTGTTTCATCAAAATTCCACAAGCTCTATCAGAATCAGTTAGACACTCTAATTAAAGTCACCACAGTAGGCGCAATAAAGGTGAACCCTTATCTTTGTGTTAAGCAAACAAGCATCACATAGGACTGATCAATTACAGAGGAAAAAAAGAGGAAAATATAGGTCCTCTATCCAGATTAAAAAATTAGCATTACATTGAAGCCTCTAAGCAAATATCCTGCATTTTTTTGTTTGCCCTTGTCTTTTGCTTTGATCTGTGGGCAGAACTCAAAGTCCATGCTTTCTCGCATGCTTCTTCTGCACTTCCTTTTCTTTTCGATCTTGCTGAATGCATTTCTTAGAAAATTTAGAAATGTGTAATATCCTCTTGCCTTTTCCAGCAATACCAATGTTTTACCAGTTTTATTTCACACTTTCTGTTCATTGGTTTCGTTTTGCATATGAAAATACAGGGTCCAAAGCCATGCGGGTACCCAAGCAAGCTATTCTGAGATATAGGAAGCTGCTATGTCTTGTTTATTATTTCCTGCTATATAATCATTTTTATACATAAGGCTTTCATGAAACTCATCCTCTTCAATTCTTTATATGTCTGATTGTTGTTTTGGGAAAAGGGGGGAATATGAAGGATAGGCATTCATCGTGGGAATTAGCCTTCTGGCCTATTTTTGCCATGTATTAGAGAAAAGTCCCATCGTCTGAAACCAGATGGACAAATGTTTAGTCTTAATACATGCAAACATTTATCAATGTTTAAGGTGATTCAAGTTGCACTAAAAACTACAACTAAGAATTTTATAGTCGTTGTAAGCTTCCCAAGGTTGCTTAAGATCAGCGGCCATATAAATCTTTTCAATAAATAAATATATTCCATTTCCACTGTGGATTCTCCATGTTCTCCTAAAGAGAACTAGTCCCCAAGAGACTAGTTTTGAACACTGGGAAGATGTATTTATGACCCCAGTTATTCAGCAGATTAAAAACCTGGTGTTATTTCAGATTTATGAAGAAGTTGCTTATAGAAGTAGGTTATGGATGGATGGTTACAATAAAATTAATCCTTCTTTTATTTAATTTATTGTGTAAACAAAAACATATGGGGTGTACCAAAAATAATTATATCTGTTTCATTCAGTGTTCAAATCAATTGCCATTTTCTTTAAGACACTTTCTTACTCATTCGATGCATGGCATTTGAAATTTTTTAAGATCAGTGACATTTTCTCTGATATTTGGAAATTCTAATATGAAGGTCTCCTGTAGACTGTCTATTGATCTATGGGCTCTGACTTTTGGTATACCCTGTGTACAGTATATAGTCCTTATATCCTTTTGTTGTGTTGCTTTCTCTCTTTTTTTCCAGCTTGTTCAGTTTTATTAACTAAAGGAAAATATTGTATCCAGGACAATATAATAGCAAAATTACTATATGCCTATTTGACATATAATCAAAATATATCTTAACATTGTTGCCTTTGGTCTCTTGTTTATTTCAGTAGCTGTCTGACCTCAGAAAAAATATACTATTGAGCTTCAGTATTGTGAAATAGCCATCTAAATCCAAAAAGGGCAAGTAATCCAGATAGAATATGCAGTTAGCTCCACAGAATAAGAGCAATCGGTTAATATCTTACTGTATTGTCTCCATTGTGTTATTTTCTGCTGCTTTGTTATGGACTAGATTATTATTTATTTATTTACTTACCTACCTACTTACTTAGATTTCACAGATGAGATAGTAACATGATTTTTAACTCCTTCCTGCTGTAAATCAGCACAAAACCATGCACATGCATCTACTGTATTAAAATGCATCTCCAAAAAAATAAAAAAATAAAAATAAAGCCTCAAGGGACATAGTTATTGGGAAAAGTATTCGCAAGAAACTGTTGCATTAAGGTCAACAATAAATTTCCCCTGTTTCTTTTGAGTTACTTTTGTAATAACAAATTAATATAGACGTTTCTTTGGTTGAATTAATGATCATGAAATACTATACCTTACAATGAGAATCTTCTTGTATTTGCAGCAGCTTTACACTAGTATAATGTTGCTTTACACTGATACAATATTGTCCCATCTTTATTTAAATGTTGCATTTTTTCTAAAAATCAATGGTTCCAAACAAATCTTAGTGAGACATTTCATTCAGTGCCCTATTGCTGAGGTGATTGGATTTGTATTTTTAACTTTCTTGCCTTTACAAAGGCAAGGCAAATGGCTGAGCACCATAGCAGCTGCTACCTGCTTTAAATCCAGATTTTTGAGATATCATGGATTCAAAACTTTACTAACTGTATTGAAAATTTACTTATATCTGACTGTTCTGACCCAAAGAATGGAATTGCCCTAACAGCTTACAAACAAAATCAAACTTTTCCTAACTGTGTTTTGCTCAAATTTCAACCATTCAGGGGAACCGCCTTTGGTTAGGTTAGGTTAGGTTTATTGGACTTATATGCCGCCCCTCTCCCTAAGGACTCAGGGCTGCTCACAGTCATAAAAACAGACAAATACAAAATTTTAAAAAAACTATTAAATAAAGAACTACCAATAAACCAATAGAAATGAAATTAACAATTAACAATTAAAATTTAGACTAAAACATCAATTAAAATTAAAATAACAATTAAAAGTTAACCCAGACTGGCTTGCTGTTTGACACTTGAGGTCAAACCAGCAACTCCTCTTCAAGTCAAGCTTAGCTTTTAGTGATTTCATGCCTGTTTTTTTTCCTTGACAACCATAGACAAATATTACCAGTGCCCCACTTCTGGGATGTTTTTTAACCCTTCCCTGCCTAGCCTGCAGCCCTGGTAATTCCAGATTGTGTCCTGATATCAATCAGTTTGGCTTAGCTTTTTCATATTAGTTTTCAAAGTAGGGTTGGTAGTGAATACAGATTCATATGGGGGGGAGAGATGCCTTTTTCCACCACAGTGGCATGTCTGGGATGCTCAAGACAATCTTCCATGCCATTAAGATTTGGGGCATTAGTCATGAATGAAGAGGCAGAGAGCATCTCTGTAGTTCACCGAATGTGTTGGGTCTCTAGGCGTGTGTTTCATTTTCTTCATTCCTGTGTATTTTGCCAGATGCATGTGGGTTCTATGAAATCTAAAGAGCGAGTCTAGTTTGCAGCAGGTGACAGAGACTGGCAAACCAGGTTCAGTAGGCTTATTAAAATACGAAATAAAGGACTCCTGCAGAAAACAGGAATGCATTATTTTTTTTTAACAAGTGGTGCGAAATTCGTTTGAAAGGAGAACCAGATTTGCATGTTCCTCCTTTATGCACACGGATCTCCACTCCTTGAAATTAATAATTTAATTAACAGAGATAATTGAGTTACTCTGAGCACACGTGCCTGCATGCAAGGGTTCCTTGAATCCAGTTGAATGGAATTCCTAGTCAGCATGCGTAGGATCCACTGCTAAGTATGACTCACTTCAGTTAGGTTGATTTCAGAAGAATTGTATAACAAGCCCATCGTGATACATTTGTGATATTCTGCCGCATAATGCCTTGCATAATGCCTTGCAATAGCTTTGCTGGATAAATATTCCATACACGCTGAACAGGGCAGGATCCCAGCTACTCAATGGGGCCTTCCTTGCTCCAGGGTTTCCATACGCTTTAGGCAGCGCTCCCTTCCTGATGCTCTTCCTTTTTTACTCATTGTCTTCATCCTCCACACACACCCATGCACATGGCTCTGGACCACTCATCATGTTCTTCTTGTTTAAAACCCCATTGTTCATTTGTTTGTTTGTTCTCTTCCTCTTCCCTTTATCTCTGTCTCTCTCTCTCTTTCTCTCTCTTGCTTTCTTTTGTTTTCTTTTTGTTTTTGTCTCCTCTGTTTTGTATACCCAGGCAGCCCATTGAGTAACTTCTTTGACGTAATTAAACAACTTTTTTCAGACGAGAAGAACGGGCAGGTGAGCCATCCCCCCGGCACTCCGACCAAGCATAGCACAAACAGCAAGCGGAGCGATTCCGATAAAAATGACTATGGGTCTAGAGGAGACACTAAGTTCCCCGCTGGCAAAGAGAAGGCAAAGATGGCCTCATCACTCGGCTTACAAGACCAACCTTAAATAAATGCACTGGGGGGGGGGGGCAGGAATTAAGTCGATCCAATAAAATCACCTAGAAAAGTGAAGAAAAGCTCCCCAAATGAATGAATGTTCTTTAGCCTTTAAACTAGATGGGTGTATATAATAGTGCTACCATAGGACAAAACTGTCTATAGTAAAATTTTGTATGGAAAAGCAATGTGTGTATATATATATATACATACATATTTAAAAATTATATATATATATATACATGCACATGTAAATATATATAATCCACACATATACATATATAGATTTATATGATACCTATACAAATAATGCACACACACACATGCACATAGACACTCACACAGACATATAAAAGGAAAAAAAAATTAATAATAATTGACAAACCCATTTTGGCAAATCCTGTTTGTTTGGGTTTTGTTTCCTCCTCCCAGTACCTTCCTCGCAATAACTCCTCCCCCTCACTGTAACACATCCCCGCTTCTGATTCAACCATCCCCATTATATTCCTGTGTTCTCTCTTGTGTTTCTGATACCACCACTTGTTTCCAATCTACTACCAGGAATTATCCCGAAAAGTTAACATGTCAGCCAACATCTTCACCTTCTGTGCTCCGCGAATGCTTGTTCACGGAAGGCCAGTGATGTAAGACTGTCCACGGACTGGTTTTGGGGGGGGAGGGGAACTTCCGGCCTCCTGTCTCCCACTGCAGGAAATGGGTCTCCTCCATTCCATTTGCCCTCAACACACAATTTTCTTTTGGTGCTCTGTGTGGAGAACGGCTGAGAAATTGCAACCTGTCACAGTTGGAATTCCTGGAAATCATCGTTGGCTGTGACCGCACCCTTTCCTCCTGGTGAAGCTAGACTCTGGGGGAGCGGGAGGCGGGTGGAGGATAGGGAATAGGGTGGCATATTGTTCTCATTCCATACTAAGATTTTTAGAAAAACTGTCCCCCCGCCCACATCTCTTTCTTCCCATCCGAATTGTTTTTCAAATTGTGTTTGTGTTTTTGTAATCTCAAATTGGTTCGTTTTTTGTTTTTTTCCTCAAATGGCTGGAGAGGCAGCCATAAACTTGAGGGAAACAAAAATACAAGGAAACAGACAAGCAAACATGGACACTGAAGCTTAGGGAAGGGCTGCTATCAGCAGCAAGGACAAAGGACAAGAATCCAGTTCTGGGGCACAGCCTCACGGGCTGCCAAGCTCTGCTCTGGCTACCACCTTCACCGTCATCGCCACCGCTGTTAGGACTTCTTCTCTTCTCAAGCTGCTCTCTCAGACCTTGCCTTCCACATTGGAATTTCCCTTCGGCCGGCTGAATTATCTGCTACATCACACATCTGAATGCAATTATGGTGTCATTAGTGCTGCATTGATATATCAGTATTATTATTTATTTGCTGGTTTTGTTCATTTATTTGGGTTGTGTATGTACGTTTGGGTTTGTTTGTTTTTTTAATGCAAAAGAAGACTATGAGATAAGAAATGGATTTCCCCCTTTTTCCTTTGTGCGTGCCTGTGTGTATAACCACTGGTACATAGTTCATTTGAACAAAATATGGAGGAGATAGCACTATGGACGAGTTCAACACAAAGCTACTGTAAACTTTTAAAAGTATTGCAAGATATTTTTATATTTGTTTTGGGGTTGTTTTTTTTCCCTTTGTTTTTGAAGAAGGGTGAGTGGGCTGGATTTTCTGTGTGGTTAAGTT
>JANHFR010006022.1:294817-308967 GCA_032468015.1 Mimophis mahfalensis
CAGGTCCGTGACCCCCCCGAAAGGGTCAGGCGACCCCCAAAGGGGTCGCGACCCCCAGGTTGAGAACCGCTGTTCTAGGTGAGCATTTTAAAGATCTTTTTGCTGAAATGCTTCAATATCACTGCAGTTATTAAGTTAGTAACATGGCTGTTAAGTGAATCTGGCTTCCCCATTGACTTTGTGTGTCAGAAGGTCACAAGAGGTTATCGCTTCACCCTGGGACACTGTAATCATCATAAATATGAACCAGTTGTCAAGTGGCTGAATTGTGATCATGTGACCATGGGGATGCTGCAACAGTCATAAGTGTGAAAAACAGTCAGAAGTCACTTTTTCCCAGTGCCATTGTAACTTTGAATGGTCATTAAATGAACTGTTATAAGTTGAGGACTACCTGTGTTGAATAAAAAGCTACAGCAGAACAAATGTTTGGTAAACACACTGGTTGAGGAAAAGGTTCCTTCACTATAATTGTCAGCACCTCTGTTTCCTTTGAAAATGCTATTTGTCTTTCAAGACAAAGATAATCCCATTAGCCATAAATTTAAATGCATCAGCTCTTTAATTTTTGCCGGCACTTTATCATTCTAATTAGGTAGGCAACAATGAAAAAAAAAATGGTTTCCACCCATATTTGCATATTAGTCATTCCTGTACTTGCTTTTTATTTCCTTCAGTCTCCCAGACAGAAACTGGTTATCTATGTCTTGCTATTAAAAAACAAAACTGGTTTTCTAAAAATTCCAGAAACGTTCCACTGCATGTACAAGCATGTATTTGCTAAGTTTTCCTATTGGGTATTTTGGCAGAAGAAAATACCAGTACTATTGCTACCAGAAGCAAGACTACATTGTTTTTTTGGTAGGCCAGCTTTATACCAAAGTTTCCTAGGGATAGAGATGACCATGCCATTCAGGATACATAAAATATTTTCAATATGGTACAGCCAGTTCCTGAAGGTTCAACAAAAGGTGGGGGGGGATTCCTTTGTCCAGCTGCATAAAGTCGGAAATCATTTTCCAACTTATCTTTTTTAGACATCAGTTAACTGGGCCCAGTGAAACCACACTCACAAAAGAAGGTAATACAAAGAAAAGCAAAACAGATCTTTTTTTAAAAACTCACTGGTAGTTTGTTTAGGAAGAGAAGGAAGGAAGAGTGTTCTTTCCATGCCAGGGAAAAGTTTTTATTTCATATTCTCACAGCAATACTTTGCCTTAAAAGGCAATCGCTATGTTGGCGCCTGATCGGATGGGGAGCCTGGCAAGCTTGTGAAAGAGGCCAAGTGCCACGATGTTACTTCATAATCTCAGTATGGAAAAAAAAAGGCTCTGCTGCACCAGGCATGACACTGAACTAATGGTAAATCTAAGAACTATTCTAAACATATTTCTGGAACAAAGTATATTGAATTAAAGACTCCTGGATCACTTTTCAATAAGAGTCACAAAGAGTCAAGATTTGAAAAGGAAAAAAACCCCCCACAATTTCAGGATGTAGAGGCCAATGCCACTGCCAGGGAACATTGCAAGCAAATGCTAACAAGTAAGCGGGACTATAAGGGAACACACAATGATCAACACAACCTTCCTGTGAAAACAAAGGGGGAATAGCACAGTAAAAATACAGGATACAGATGTTTTAAATTAAATTAGTCAAATAAAGATTTTTTTCCCCCAGCCACTACACTTAAATCTAATCATTCAAATTAAATTTATGTAGCTCTAGTGTCACATACTTCAAAATGCAAGTAATAGATACAATTTTGGAAAGTTCTTCCATATAAGCAGTCTCTGTAAGTAGAAAACTAGTCTATCATGGGTAAAAGATCTAATGAATTCTTTCTGGTTCTTTCTGTTTTCAGGCAAGCTGTTTTTTTTTACATGCAGTCTAATGGGATTTTTACCTAAAACTTCTAGCCCATATTATACTTTCTCATCTTGCTAATTACAATGACCAACAACAGTGGCATTAAATTAGCCCTCTTCTAATATTTTAAGCATTCCCACTAACATTAAAAAAAAAGTAAACTACAAAAATGCCAAACTTTCAAACACTGATTTCAATTCAGGAAAATACATTTAGCATTCTAAAAGGCTCGCATATTTTAATATCCTTTCTCATACTGAATTGCACTTAACTGAACCAGAGTTAACACAGAAAAGCGTAGCACATACAGTGTGTAAATACAGGTAATCCTCAACATACTACAGTTCATTTAAAGTTACAATGGCACTAAAAAAGTAAGGAGTCTGTTTTTCACACTTATGACCATTGCAACAACCCCATGTTCATGTGATGAAAATTCAGATGCTTGGCAACTGATTCATATTTATGACAACTACAGTGTCCCAGGTTCACGTGATTATCCTTTGCGACCTTCTGATAAGCAAAGTCAATGGAGAAGCCAGATTCAGTTAACAGCCATGTCACTAACTTAACACATGATTCACTTACAGTGATTCACTTAACAACTGTGGCAAGAAAGGTCATAAAATAGGGCAAAAGTCACTTAACTAACATCTTGCTTCACAACAGTACCATCTGCCTGTAAATGTGAACTGGTGAGACTACAAAATAGAGAAAGCAATCTATATATATAAAACAGAGTGTGGGTGGCCAGACGGTCAGCCAGCCGACCAGCAGGTGGGCGGACATGAAACCATAGAAATATTAATCTACAGTTTACAGATGTGTCCCAGACCTTCCCACTCAGAGGCTTCTCCAGGGCTAGGACTAGGCCAGGATGATATGGCCTAGGTCTTGGCTGGGATGATATTGCTTAGGTCTTGGCCAGGATGACATGGTCTAGGGCTAGGCGGGGGTTATGATGTATGAGGTGAGGGCCAAGCCTAGGGCCTAGGCTGGGATGAGGTGAGGCCTTTTCAAACCTTAGGGACGCAGCTGGCTCCAGGATGACTATACCTATAGTAGCTATATTCTATAGCTAATAGAATATAAAAAGGCTAAAGTGTTCTGGAGTATAGAATTGAAACAGACAAGCACCTGCCACATAATACCCCAGATATAACAATAAGAATAAGAAAGCCAAAACAATCTAGATAGTGGGCATGGCAGAACCTGAGCACAGAACTTGGAGAAGAGAAAGAAATGGACAAAATCATAAAATACAAAAAAATGGCAAATACAAGTAGAACAACTGTGGCAAAAGAAAGCAAAGACAGTATCAATAGTGATAGGCACCTTGGGAACAATCCTAAAACATCTGAAGCATCTCTTGAATATTGTATCAGCACTGACAAAAACACCATCAGTCAATTGCAAAAGGCAGCTTTACATGGAACCTCAAGTTGCGAATCCTTTGGTTCGCAAACCATTTGGGTTCCGACCTGAAAATCCAACCAAGTTTTGGATTGGTTTATGATCCAAAACTTGGCTTCCAAACCAAAAACAGCATGAAAATCTTCCATCCCATGCTGTTTTGCCTTCTGCGCATGCGCAGAAGAGTCGCTTTGGGGTGCGACCAATTCGGGTTGCGAACGCAATCCCAAAACAGATTATGCTTGCAACCTGAGGTTCCATTGTACTTGGAACAGTTTATATCCTGTAACAATAGCTTAATATTATTAAACAGCAATATCTGTTTATTTCAGGTGCTTGAGAAGGACTTATAAGTGAATAAAAATGCCTCATCCAGTCTAAATATCTGGCTGATTGTGCTGCCAATCATAATAGTGTAACTTGTTACACAGGGGCTCTTATGTTAGAAGATGCAAAATGAAGGCAAGGCCTGCTTAATATTCAAACTAACAGGTTAGTCTTTACCAGAATATCAGCTTTTGGACCACAACTTCTCTCATCTTTCATTACATATTAATGAAGATAGAAGCAGATGCCAATATTTATTTTACAGGTTTCCCATTATGAAGGGCTACAGTTGGTCCCTATTGAAAGACAATAACACTTTAAGGATCCCTCTTTATTCTGCACTGAAATACATTCTATTTTTTAAAATCACGCATAGGTTGCCTGTCAGAGGGTTGTGGACAAGAGCCAATGAACTGTTTACAAGAACTTATAGTGTCAAGCAAACGTTTAAAGCAAGATACCATACAGCATATTTCAGAAATGGAAAATGAAAAAGAAAACTATTCTGCTTCTGAAAAAGTGGGAAAAGATGGCTATACCATCTAGGTACTGATAAACTTACTCCTCTTCTAGCTTGCCTACATTCATTTTCCCTTAAAGTAGTAACTACAACTATTATCAAATGGCAATACACTGCTACCCATTTTGCATTTATTTTTATGCATAATTCACAATTAGGTTTGCACATTTGCTTATCGAAGCTATATTAAATACACCATGATTCAATTGGTCAGCAAATTTTATTGGCTTTAAAAATGAGTTGAAAGAAATGGTACAAGATGTGTTAAATCCAAAGATTTGGCAAATAAATAAATAAATTTATTGACTGTGATAAGTTATACAATAGGTAATAACATTTTAAATATCTGAATAGGTATATATTTTAAAAATGCCATTCTGCAGATTAGTCCAATATGGTGATATCATTTACTTTACCTGTGGTGTAACAAAAGTACACACACCAGTCAATTGCAAACAGTAAAACTTAGCAACTGGAAGGAGTGAGAATAATCATATTAGAACAGGATGTATGAAAGGTTATCTTTTTGTTCATAATTGCAACAAAAATCTACAGACCCAATTCCATGAGGACCAAAAATTACCATCTACACTTATTACTAATCACCTTTCCATCCAAGACAGCTCAGCTTCTCAGAATGTATGTTCTCTGTTCCATAGTCTTCTACAGGGTAAATTTTTTCAACACAGCATAACACGTCAGCTGAGATCAGCCATCTTATTGTTTTAAATTCCCTGGAGTGAAAGAACAAGTAATAGGCCTGTCTTTAGCTGAAACTTGCCTGGTCTTGCTCTAAAAGCCAAACAGGGATGGAAAGAGCTCCAAATTGAAGCAAATTGGTTTGTTTTATGAAAGCCCAGCAAATTCAGACATTTTCCATATCTCCCCACCACATCTGGTCTCATTCACCTTGTGACTATAGCAACAGGATTCTTCCAAGCTGGCATTTTGGCATTTGTATACTGAAGCCAATATATGAAAAAACTGCTGGAAGCATATGGATATCCTAGATAACCATCTGCCAACATTTAATCTGTTGCTAGATAAGACGAGCAGCCTATTATCAAACAACACCTGAACATGAAGGTGGCCATAAGCTTGATAGGACTGGCATTCAAAGCAGAAGGAATCTTGGATTTTCTGACAAGACGACTAACAAGCCAACACTCTTCCCTTAGATTCCATCCATTCTATTAAACAGTATGCTGTTTCACTTTATCATTCTGGACATACTATAAAATATTTTAAAAGCTGGTTTGCCCTAAGGACTTGCAAGCATACACAATTCTTAGAAATCTAGGGGATTTCATTCCAAGTATTTTGATAATTTAAAAGTAAAGATAAAATTTCCTTTAAGCTGAGCTCCACGTTGATGTAATTTTCTTGCCAGCAATGCAGAAGACGGTTGATATCATTTTCTTCTGTGACATTTTATCAACATACTGTTCTACCCTGTAGCTAAAATATTCCTCGAAGAGCTCCCCTCCAAGTGCCTGACTCTGCCTATTTTTTAAGCCCAAGTAAGGGGAGCCAGGAAAATGCCACCTGCTGATAAAGTTGCAAAACCTTAAATTTATTATTCACTTTCATTCTCTTTTAGAACTTACAACACTCTGTTTTGTTATTCCATGGCAATGTAAAACAGCCGTCATTTTTATTCTAGTTAAATTCTAAGGCTCCAGAAACAACAGATCGAGAAAAGTTCAAATTATTGAACTTAAAGGTTTTAAAGAAAACATTATTTTCAGGAACATAACCTAAATGATGAATTATGAAATTAATGATGTACAGAGAGTTAAAACTAAAGTTAAGTTACTATACCAAAACCAGAAATAAATAAATAAATAATCTAATGCAACTCCGTGGCTTATTCAGTTTCAGTTTTCTGGTTTTCTTCAGCTTCTTCAAGTTTCCAAAGTTCATGAAAGGCTACGGGGAATATGCTGGCCCTGACTTTTTTCCACTCTATCTCTCACTCTCTCTATATAAAATTCTCTGGGGATGTGGGTTGTTAGTCTGAGCCTAGTGTGTGGCATACATAACACATTCACAACTATTGGTTTGTGTGTGGGTGGGTGTGGGTGTGAGACCACCCATTTCAAATTCATGAAAGTGGGTACCTAACAGTACTTAAAAACAGCATAAAACATAACACAATAAAAAGGCAACAGTATGCACATAAACCACAACATAAATCAGTAAGAGCCATTGCAGGGTTCAAACAGATCCCAGATCCTCACGTCTAGAGATAAAACAATGTCTTTCAAGCTTTGTGAAAGGTTGACAGAATCAAGACCACACTAATTCTGGGTGAATTGTCTTCTAAAGAGTGAGAAAACCGTCTCTTTGGGCCCCACACTTCTTAATAGACAAGATCTGGAATATAATTGTCCTATTCGACCAATGAGATTGGTAGATGCAATTGGGAAGAGTGGTGCCTCAAAACTGGAAGACCATCCCATCATTTCAAAACAGTATTAGAGGAAAGTCATTTCCTATAATTACAAAGAAATTTTACATTTTAAACCACAACCTATTATTGGAAAGCTAAATGTTAGTCTTAGGTTTCCCCACAAAGTTGATGTAGAAAGACTCACTGGAAAACAGTATAAGAAAAATTGTTTTGCCAGTATCAACGTACTAATTTTCAAAGCATCAATCAATACCTCTACAAATTTATACCTGAATCATTTAGCTACAACAAATATAGCATTTTAGAATGAAATCTCCAGGTTGCTCTGTAAAATAACTACATTGGGCCAGTATTTTTTGACATGCATCAGGGTGTGAGAACTCCAAAGGTAAAAGGTAAAGGTTCCCCTCACACATACATGCTAGCTGTTCCTGACTCTAAGGGGTGGTACTCATCTCTGTTTCAAAGCCAAGAGCCAGCACTGTGCGAAGATGTCTCAGTGGTCATATGGCTGGCATGACTAAATGCCAAAGGCCCACGGAACACTGTTACCTTCCACCAATGGTGGTCCCTATTTTTCTACTTGCGTTTTTACATGCTTTCGAACTGCTAGGTTGGCAGAAGCTGGAACAAATAATGGGAACTCACTCCATTATGCAGTGCTCGGGATTCGAACCGCCGAACTGCCAACCTTTCTGATCAACAAGCTTAGCTTCTTAGCCACTGAACCACCACGTCCCATTAGAACTCCAAACAGTTTGGTTAAAAAAGTTTACCATTTCATTTGCATTAGTATTATGCTTATATACGGTGTAAGAATATACTAATATACATCTGTATTTATTACTTACATATCTTTTATAAAACAATGAAAGCACTAAGACTTGAACATATTAGCAAAAGCTTTAAGTGGCTTTCTAAGGCACTGAAATTGTAAGGTTAGAGAAGGGGTGAGCAATTTTTCAACAAACATGACTACACAATCTTTTTGTGGCATTATTCTATTCATTGAGCTTTGACGGAGTCAATGGCATCACTCAAGTGGACAGAATACAAATTTCCAGAAATATTTTTCATGCAAGGAGGGTTGTTGATTTCATTATTCATTCATTTGTTCTTAAGAGGTTTATTATACCATATCCTTTTATTCATTATGAAAAATCAATTTATATTCAGTGAACTATTAAATTTTGGATATTTTCCCCCCCAAGCAGTTCTAGAATGTACAAAAAGGTATTGGGTAGTCAGTAGTTTATTATGCCTTCCATTCCAGTAGTCTACAAATTTTGTTTCTTTCTAAAAAATAAGAGGAATCACAAGCAAGCCATGGTGTAAACAAAAACATATACACTTTTGTGGCATTATTTAATAAGTCTACAGTTGAGCTTCCTGAAGCAAAAATCATAAAATATACATCCACCCGTCATGCACAACTATTATATAAACTTTGCTTAAACTTTTTTCATCAGTTTAAATAAATGTTACCTTCCTGCCAATTTTCTACCAGTGAGGTAGGTACTACTTGATGTGTTTCTAATGACAGGCAATTGAATTTCAACTTGGAAAGATTAAAAGATGCAGAACTCCAGTTGCAGACAATAATTTGCTCTGCCAAATGTTTTGGTTGCTGAACTATTTTAGGCAAATGGAAAGTTTGGGGAAAGAACAGAACACGATAAAAATAGTTCAGACAACTCCCAAATTACTTTTACCCACTGATCTCCTGCTATTTTTTAAAAATACTGTTGAAACAAGTTTCTATATTATTAGTTTTCCAGTGTTAATCAGTAGATCAAACTGGGAAAGAGACCTTTTCATTTAAGCTTCTTACTATCTGAATGAGAAATTAGATGTTTCATTAGAAATAAAATTTAACATATTCCTTAAACAAAGATTTGTTATAAACTTGTTTTAAAGTGGGTACGTATGTAATAAATAAATTACATCATAATAAGTAGAATGTTTTATTTCAAATATGTTACCTTTACTTTGAATTACATTGGTACATCAAATTACTATAAAATTGATTGCAGCTTGGACATATGTATCCAGCAGGATTGCTAATGCTGTTATGTTATTTCTAATTTTCTATTGCGGGAAAAAGTTCTAGGAGGCAGTTGTATTCATTAAAAATGTTACCTTATCAATAACAAAGCTAGACATGTAACTAAATAAATATGGAATAACAACTTGCTTGTAATTTATTTCAAGCATAGTATTTCATCTGCTCTACTCTAATATACTAATTATTTAATGAATGCAGAGACTTAGGCAATTTAATATTTCATAAAATCCCATTGGACCCTGCAACTGAATAATGTAATGGACAACTACAATATCAGAGAAATAGCCTGCTTCAGTACTATTCTATTTACAACTACTTAACATTCAATAAAAGGTTCAAAACTACAGGTTCAAAAAATGATTTATTTTAGTTAAACTATTGTAGATATAAATGGGCTGGCTTCCTCCCCTCAGCTGTTGGCATCCAACTCAATTCTGTTTCCTACTTTTTATTCTGAATCAATCTAGGTAAAAAAAAATATGTCCTAGTAATAGTGGATAAATATAAATACTGGGATGGAGACACACTTTTAACTGCATAAAAAAATAACTCTGAATACTCTTGATCTCTCCTCCCTAATTCTCTTAGCAAACACTTTAAGAAAGGCAACTTATTCCAACTTTTATATAATTAATGTGTGGTTGTTCAACTGATTTTAAGTTGGCCTATTTTCAGACTCAGAATTCTATTCTGTGATGACAATTTAATGGAACCCCAAAAAGAAGCAATATAAAAATTATCAAATCAACATATCTACATTTTAAAAACGTTACTGAAAAAAATATTTTGAATTTTACTGGCAGAGACTATCCACCATCACTGATACTCATATTCAAAACTATTTCCCTCCAGGTGATAGACACGTTGTCTGACAATTTTGTGAATGACACATCCAGATGGAATCAAGATTATAAAATATTAACCAATTCTATTTATGCATATATGTTAATTGTTTCCTTGTGCCCCTTTTCTAATACTTTGATTACTGTCTATTTGCTCTAACAGAACTCTTAAACATTTGTACCATCAATCCTATGAATTCATTATTCCAAACAGAATTTGGTACTGCAAAGAAAGTGCAAAGAACTGTCTCTTTCTGATCTTGCTGGTATCTTACCTGAGTATCTTAGCACATTTGAAACTGCAGTTTGTAATTTGTTCCACTGCCTGTTTGAAAAGCCAAACAAACTAAAGAAATTCTCCACATTTTTTCTTTGATTTATTCATATGGATTGCTTAAGGCTACAGAAACACACGCAAACACAAGTTCTATATTAAGAGCACTCAAATTCAGTGATAAAATAAAAGTTGAAGTCTGCTCCTTATATAAATTAAATCCAATAAGCACATTTTTGAGATTCCCTCATTCTTGGATTTTATTTTGTCACTCTTGATCAAAGAGAAGAGCAGACTGTCCACAAGGGGTTGAAAACTTGCTGCTGTATTACCCTGTTTTCCCTCTGACTTCTAAGATTTCACAAGACACCCTCATGTTTTCAAATATATCTTAGCAAAAGCAAGAGCTGGAAGGGTTTTGTGGGGTTTTTTTGCTATTGATTCATTTGTTCTTCTCATTTTGCTATGATGCTTGTCTTATTTTGAATTATGGCATATTTTTTACGCATCTCAGAATACCAAATTCCTAAATACTGAAGGGGAAAGAAAGAAAAGGAAGAATCAAACATATCTCTGTTTTATAATGTACTGGAATATGTATTTTCTAGGCAGAGGATCTCTTAGTGAACCTGTAACATACATGCAAGCTTTAGGTGTCTGGTACTTAAAAAGGATACAATGACTGTATGATGCTGTCATCTTTTCCATCTTTCTTAATTAGTTTGATTCGGCAAAAAAAAAATGGCAGCCCACACTACCAGGAAAACCACAACTCCATCTCAGAACAGAGTCACTGCATCTAACTCCCTGTAAGATGATCATATTCGGTACCAAGTCATTACTCACAATTTATGGTGCCTTTTATAACTTGCAAGTTTGCTATTTTTTCCATTTGCCACGTTGCATACAAGTCAGGGCCGGTCACTTTTATACAGAAAGTAATGCAGCCGATGACAATTTTAAAATTATGATTTGTAGGAAAATATGTTAATTTCAACTTACTGACATGGATTAAAAATATGTTTATTATAAATCCATGTCCTTCCCATGAATAAATCCCATAAACAGGGCAGGAAAGAATCAGCATCTTAAAAAATGTTAACTTCTAAAACACAGAAATGATACAATTATGAATGTATACTTGATTTTCTAACCCACATTTATTAGCACTGTTCCAGAACAACTTGGGTATACATTTTAGCGAAATTTACAAAGTCAGGGTTATAGTTTTCCCACGTTAAGTTCCTCAGGTATCAATCAAAGAAGACTACAAGTTGAAATAGAAAGTGGAGGAGGAGGAAGACAACTGCTGTATCTTTACAAACATTACTGTTGTGCATTGAATCTCAGAATAGCAATAAAGCAAATTAGAAGCTGCCTGTTGCTTCAGAAATCCAGATCCAAAGAAATTATCCAGTTACTCAAAAAGCCTAAAGATAAGAGTCATCTTCATAGTGTCACATGGCAATCACAGTAGCCATACCCTCTCCTCAACACACAGAAATACACAGACCCACAGAGAGATGTTATTCTAACAATTCACACCGATTGACATAAAAGCAGCCCACTCAAACCTGACCAAAACAAGATTCTTATAATAAAAAACTATCACTCAATAAATATCACTATGTCTAAACGTATATTAACGTTTGATTTACGTAAGATTTATTCCTGCTGAAAAGTATTTTCCATTTTTAAAAGACTTTTAAAAGTCCCTATCTCACAGCTCAATCTTGCGCTACGCTTTTCTGTGAATCAATACATAATTTCAGCATATTTTATCATTTCATCTTTTTTACTTGTTTAGGTATAAAAGTTCTGTTCCAAAAATCTGTTTTTGGCTATACTATACATTTATAAATAAATACATTATAAATAAAAGTCAATTTTCAAAAATAAGACACTGCATGCAACAGAACTTACTTTAACATTTAACTGTGATATGAACATGTCAATTTATTTCTCTCATTTCACGTTAGTGGCATCTGTAAACGGAGTATTTAAACATCAGCATGCTTGAAAAGTAAGTTCCACTTTTGATTTTGAATACTAAACAGAAAATATTTGGGACAAATTCAAGCCGTATAAAACTAATGTCATCTTTACTAAATTTATAACTATTTCTCCTAAGTGTGAGACATTAATTAATTAACTTAATTTTTTTTAAAAAAAACTTTCTTACAATTTATTTCTTCAAGGTATCAAGACTGCATTCCTGCCCTTTTAAGTTGCTTCCCCCTTAAGTCTGATTCAATCAATGGTGATTTTATCATTACGTAGCAAAAAGGGGCAGATTATCCCATGAATTAATTAGTACCACACATACTGCAGAATAAGACAGTGATATATAAGAAAAAATGTATAAACCGTGTTTACCTTAATACTTTTCCTACTGCTTGTAGAACCATTTTGCAACTTATTCCAGTTTTGGGAGTTTGAGAAAGTACAGGTCTTTCACTGCTGTGGTTACAATGATCCCCAACCATGTTCAAAAGAGACAGAAAGAGAAGTGGGGGAGAGGGGTGGGGTGGTGGTGAGAGAGAAAGAGAACTGGAAGCTGCTAGTACCAATCTCGATAGCTCGCCCTCTCTTTCCTAGCCTCCTCAAAAAACTAGTCCAACTACATTCACAGAGTTCATAGCTTACTTCACTCTAACCCTTCCTCCTTCCTTGCTTCAGCCAATAAGAAAGCAGCAATGGAAACAGGAAAAAAAAACCACCCTCAGCTAGAAAAGGCAAACAGCTGCTCCTTTTTACAAATTCTTCAGTAAAAGCCAAGCCTGAGAAGTTAATGCCAATAAGGAAGCATCTGAATTGTTTTTTTCAGGCTGGCGCCGGCTGTAAAACAAAACAAGAGAAGTAGTGTGGGGAATAAGCAAGCTTCTTTCAAGTGTCCAGTTTGTACTGCAGTTTTACTAGGGACGGTGCATGGATAGAAGAGAGGAAGGAACTGCTTTAATTTGTAACATATTCCAACATCAATTAGCCTTTACCCATTTGTCTTTATAACTAAGAAGCTCAATCTGATTTTTAACTTAGTAACTAATGTATTCAGCAATCCTTTTTTCCAGAATTGCATTGCTCTACACACACACACACACACACACACACACCTATACTAGCCTAAATGTTACATGCCAAGTGTTCTGGCACTAGAATAGTTCAGTTAAGATCTGACTGATGTTAGTCAGCAAGCATGCTATTCACCGTTTCTTAAATCACTAATGCTTATCGACTATAAATACAAATCAAGCATCACATCTCTGTCTCAAATGCAAAGAGCTGCTTTTGCAATAGCAGCAAATGGCTAATGTAACACTGGAAGGTATTTTCTAAGTGTGCTCCATTATGGTTTTAATTCATTACCAACAGTGTCACATTTAGTGAGAATTTATCTATTCAACAGATCTCTCAGTTCAAACATAAGATTAGCAAACCAACACTAGCTAGCCTCATTCATATCCGTATAGTTATGAAACAGGAAAAAGGAGGAGAAAAGTTGCAACTAATTCTGTTCACCATGGAAACGGAAACCAACAACCAACTACCATTCCTAGATGTACTAATCTACCAAAAAAAAAAAAAAGATGGCACACTAGGACACACCATATACCAGAAGAAAACACACACCAACTGCTACCTCAACGCCCAATCCCACCACCACCCAGCACAGATAAGCTCCATGGCCAAAACACTAATTGCCAGAACCAGTTGCCTGGCAGGCAAGGCACACATAAAGACTGAACTGCGCACCCTTTTCCACCCTGGCCAAAGTGCTGACAGCCAACAGCTTCCACAAAAGCAAAATCACTGGCCTCATCCACAAAGACACAAGGAAACACAATAGAGA
The DNA here is from genome assembly GCA_032468015.1 of Mimophis mahfalensis. Lineage (NCBI taxonomy): Eukaryota > Metazoa > Chordata > Lepidosauria > Squamata > Mimophis > Mimophis mahfalensis. The sequence goes on from JANHFR010006022.1 coordinate 308,391, forward strand.
CCTAGAAGATGAACAGACCTATGGAACAGCTGTCCTGCCCTACATAAGAGGCACAACAGACAAAATCAGTAAGATACTAGGCAGGCACCACATCAAGACTGCCTTCAAAACAGACAGAAAAATAGCAGCCATTCTAAGAAACCCCGAAGATAAAATTGACCTGAAAAACCAAGGCATATATGAAGTCCCCGGTGCATCCTGCCCCACTACCTATATTGGACAGACCAACAGAAGAATAAGTGTACACCTTGATGAACACAAAAATGCAGTTTAAAAAAAGCCACAGGTCATAGCATCGACTTCAATGGCACCAAAACCCTAGACACAATGGAAAACCCCAGCAACAGAATTATCAGAGAAGCCATAGAGATTGAAAAATGATCAGGGAGCATGAATAAAAGAGATGACTCCACCAGACTGTCAATTATCTAGAAACCTGCACTCACAGACAGGAAAATCTCCACATCAGAAGCCAAGCAAGCACCTGGGCACAGACACTACCTGACACCTCCAGCCAAAGCACACCCCAGCCAGCCACACAGATGAAACCTAGCCATCTAGTAAACGACAGCTGGCC
>JANHFR010006024.1:8124-18932 GCA_032468015.1 Mimophis mahfalensis
CCCCCCCCCCCCCCCCCCCCCCCCCCCCCCCCCCCCCCCCCCCCAGCCCGGGTGTGGGGCAAATAAAACTAGGGAGCCCTTGGCTAGGCATAACTATTCCACAGATGTTTGCTTAATAAATGAGAAAATAGAAAGAATCTTTCAGGAAAAAAAAGAGATCTTATAGAATGCTATAATTCTGCTGGTCTGGAAGCATTATTCGTACGGGCTATTTTAGCTGACTATCCTAAAAGACGAGCTAGAAGTTGCACTCTAAATAGGGGTTTTTTTGAAGCAGTTTTACGAGAATCGTCTTACGAGATCAGGACTCTAACCTGACAGAGCTATGGCACAGGAGCGCAGCTTGTACGGGAATCTTCTCGCAGGGGAATATGGCTATCCAGCTCCCAGTTTGTCGCAATGAGGAGTATTATGGGATGGAACCTCGATCCTATAAAAATCTGTTGATTTCTCAAGCGGGGAAAGGGCGAGTCTGGAATATTACGGGAAGGGAATGCTCTCATTCTTCCAAAAAAAAAGGGTTTTGTATCAAAGTGGACTTCCAACGGGCACAGGGCGACAATTATACTAATTACAATCAATTATAATCAAGCTCGGGAAGGCAGAGGGGAGGGTGGACCCCCGCGAAGGAAAATTACGGGGCAGGGTGAAACTAAAGTCGGAAGACGGCTTCAAATTCCAACATCCTAGACGCGATTATTACCTGCACTTCTGGCACAGACCGAGACGCCCTCCACGCCTCGCGTTCTTCGGGATACTCCCGCGATCCGTTCCCTCCGCAGTCCCACTCCTAAAACTCCGCCCATTCCATTTCGCGACACCAATCGGAACCGAAAACTCTGAAAACTGCCAACGACGCGAGCCAATGGCCACGTCCTACCCACTCTTCTCCACACCCTCGATCCCGCCACTTTTCCGTATCGGCACCACCCACCAAAGACTGAAGACGACCATTCACGATGCTCGCGAGGCCGAAGCTCCGCCCAAGTTGGTTCGCATAAGAGGAAGGGATATGTAAATATGAGTTCTAAGCCAACCAATGCAAAGTAAAGGGGCGGGTCTTCATTCCCCGTACGTTAAGAGAGAGGAGGGACCATATCCTAGCTACTCCAATGGTTGAGGTCGATCTCTCTTTTTTTTTTTTTTTAACTCGTCACTCTCCGGAGGCGGGTCGAGCATTTTCCAATGAGATGCAACCTTGTAGATTCAAACTGACAGAGGGAAGGCTACTCTGGGGCTTTAAGCGGCTCGGGGAGCTGGGGAAGCGTCCACCAATCGGGGGGTACTGAGACGGGAATCCGGGAGATTGGGATCTCCGAGTTCGTTCAGTGAGTAACCGAGACACACAGACTTTGAGAGCACTTGCAGGTTAGGCACACAATGGATTACTAATAGGGGATTGTGTCGAAAGTGGGATCATTAATAAAGGGATGGGAGAGAAAAGTCCCGTCGAATCCAGGTGGGCTTCTGCTTTACATCAGGGGTTTCCAACCTTGGCAACTTTAAGACTTGCGAACTTCAATTCCCAGAATTCCTCAGCCAGCAAAGCTTAAAGTTGCCAAAGCTGGAGACCCCTGCTTTACATTGCCCGCATTTCAATCCAGCCTTACCTCCAGAAGCTCCAACTAGCCAACGTAGCATTACACCCTCCTCCCGATTAATCCTCACCCCAGCCCAGCCCCGGAGGGGAGGTTTTAGCGAGTTGGACTAATTCGGAGCGATCAATACATTTCATGGCGAGAATTGAACCCGTCTCTTGCTGGCTCGTTCATTCAGGTTAGGGGAAGGGGCAGAGGTGGAGGGAAGGGGCTGGGTTGCAACTCAATTGGTAAATACCGCATTAAACGGTATTTGCAGTTTAATCCGGTGGTCGCAGATTTCCCGAGAAACCAGAAGCAGCTAAAAGTCCTGCAAGTAAAGGGGTCAGAAGAGAAGGAGGACCGGCTTCCACCCAGAAAGCGAACATCTTATTTGACCTGCTGACAGAAGCCCCCACCCGTCCAGACTGACCTTAGCATGTCTGCCGGCAAAAGTGGGAGTTTTGCAGACCGATGTGTGACTCTGCTGTTCTGCAAGTTCTGCCAACAGATGCTTAGTTCACGGGGCATGAAAGCTGTGCTTCTGGCTGATACAGAGACCGATCTCTATTCCACAGACCTGCCTCCCACCAGGTAAGTTAAGGCATAGGATTTCCGCTTACCTGGTTTGAATGGCCTCTGTCATAGGAGAGATGGGAGGAATATGACACCTTCTTGAGCCACCCTGACTGCTCTTAATTTAAATGGAGGTTCCATTTCTTGTTCTGTTTTATCAGCTTTGCAGCATACTTAAGGTAAGAGGAACGGTTAAGTGCTCTTGGTGGAAACACACATTTTCAGATTCTCATTCTGATTTGTGGTATCCTAAAGCAAGGGTCTCCAAACTTAGCCGCTTTAAGACTTGTGGACTTCAACTCCCAGAATTCCCCAGCCAGCATGGGAGTTGAAGTCCACATGTCTAAAAGTAGCCAGGTTTAAAGACCCCTGCCCTAAAAAGGTGAGATTGAGGATGACACAGGCCATGAATATGTTTAAACTGCTTTTCTGCTGCTGAGCCTTGTCTGTCCTGGTGTTTTATAAAATCTTTATGTATTAATAAATGCAAACCTTATATTTATTTTAAAAAAATAACCAAAAGCATTGGAGTAATGTAAGATTTCTATATGTTCAACTAGTGATCCAGCCAGCTAAATATAAACCTTGAGCCATGTATTGTTGACCCTTGTGTACTTTTAACATCTTACCTTTCTGTATTCCCTGCAGAATGCAGTCAATTTCCATTGCTCTCTTTAGCAAACTGCAAGTTGATAAGACCTTATAAAAATGTTTCACAGTTTAAATGAGGAAAACAAATACTTGTAATGTTAGAATCGCACTATCACTGCTGTGGAACGGTCACTTTCACTTCCCCTTATGTTTAGTGTGTGATCTAGCTCTTGTGGTAACAACCAGAAGAACCAAGTAGAGGGTTGCATAAACCACCGGAAGAGATAATCTCTGTTTCTGACAGCTTAAATGGTTGTGAATCAAAATACAACTGTTGAAGTGTGTGGAAATGAAGAACCTCACTGGGATACAATATTTTATCTATAATGTGTATTTATTGAAGACAGTATTTTTAACATGACTAACCATTAAATTACTTGCTCCAATGGGGTCAAAACCAAACCTTGCTAATGTATCTGCACAAGTTTGCAAAATACATGAATATAATTACATCTGCACTGATTATAAAAAAGATAAAGACAGCTATGAAATTATTTCCAAGATTGCTTAGAATATCCAATTCTGTGGAGAGAATTGGGATTCTAGATTAATAACTACATCCAACCTAATGTAGTTATTATTCAGTGCTTTTCTTGTTAACTAATGGCAAGAAGTCTACACAGTTGCGGGGAGGCAGGGAGTTCTCAGCCTTACCAATTACATTTTCATGCAATCTGTAGGCTGCACTATTGAACAGCAGGCTTCCCCTCCACCCTTCCTGGGTACTTTCTGTTTAGCTTAAACATGGCCCAAAAGTCAATAAGCACTTCAGCAGCTTTTGGATTTCAAAACATCAAATATGCAAACACAGCATAAAATAATTTTTAAACTTCCTATAATGATTCAAAGACATCTGAAAATAATCCAGAACAGCATACATGAAACGAACCCTTATTATGGCCATTTTTATAAAGGCCAAGTCTTTATGGAATTATACAACTGTTTCTTTGGTTAAATTTATGGCATAAGTTGTAAGTACCTGGTAAACATTAGTTGAAATCATGTTATGAAACTTTGGCACTGTTGCTGAACAATTTAACAGTGTGGCTATTGTTGCCACAGGAATGCAGTATTAAATTTAGAAAAGCTGGATTTTCAGGCTGAGACATTAAAAAGGGAAATTTGTTACAGTGCTCCAGGAAATATTTTACTGCTTTTTGTTTCTTTTGCTCTATAGAATTAATATCTTAGCATCATAGCTATTGATGTTCTGATGCAATTAATTGGCTAAATGTAAAACATAGAGCTCATAAGTGGAAAAAATGTAAATGACAAACACAACTGATAAATGCTACCTGCCATCTGATTATTTTCTATCATGTCAAAAAGCCCCAAATGATTAAAAAAATGAAAATGTGCATTGGATATTGAAATGTACCCTTGTTAGATTTTTTTTTTCTTCCTAGCATTTTCCCAGAAATGTAGGATTCGTTGCCACTGAGTTTGGAAGAAGACAGTGAAGAATTTGTGTTTCTACTTATGTTAACTCTACCAATGGCCTTGAAGTACAACTTTCAATAGTGTTATGTATGAATCCAATCAATTAATAGAGATTTAAGCAAATGCTGGCTTTTTACAATATCCTCTTGCTACAATTCCTGTCTGGGCCTAGAGCAGAATTGCAAAAAGTGTTGCCAATGGATCATATATGATTCAGAGAACTCCATCCCCAAATGGGCAGATGCTAAATTTTTAACTAAAAATTAATTCTTACCTGAAAACTTCCCATCTACCCTTATTCCAATAGATATTGTTTCCACATGCTTTTAAGGGTGTAGCTTTTGACATGCCACAAAAATTTTGTTCTCAAATCAGAAGATTGCAAAACAGATGATTGCATTGGCATTATCACCTATATCGCCTCTGCTTCACTGGAAGAACTGTAAATTATGTTGGTATATAATAGCCACAATACAGCAATGTAATACCTAATACAGCTTCAGTCAGAATATTGTATGAAAACACGTAGCCTGGAAATACCATAAACAATGAAGCATCCTCATGTATTGTCTTAGAAAATGGCAATATTCTAGTCTGCATTAATTATGGAAATATAGCATATCATTTGTTTGGAACAATATAATATGTTTTCTTAAGCAGTAGTTTCCTGAAAGCTCGACTCATAAAGCTAAAGTTCAGAAAATTATTTAATTTTAAGCCTATAATTTCAGGGTTTTCTTTAAAGCATGAATAAGGTATTTTGTTAATTATGTTCTCAATCAAAACTGAATAAGTAATGCAAATGTGCCACTACTTTATCTTAATAACTATCAATGAAATATTTTTTATTTTTTCTCTTCCACTCACAGTGCAAGTCTGATCTATAGAGATACAATCTAAAAAAATAGATCAGTGGAATTATTCTAATCAGCTTTTCAGAAAAACAGGACCCCATAGGACTGATTCAGAAGAAACATACCCACCTGTGGTCAATGGACATAGGTCTAAAAATGAGTTGCTGTAAATGTATTGTAGCAGCATTGATAGCTAATCCAGCAGTCTCACCTGCATTAATGAAAATTTGAGACTCTTAGTTAAAATTATGAATGAATTAACCTAACTGAATTGCTCGAATGTTGGCAAAGCAGCTACTTTTTTTAATCCTATATTGATAGCTAGAAATATAATGCAATGTTCTGTTATACTGTAATAACCGTAGCAATATCCCTTGGCAATTCAGAATGATGTTCTTCAGTTAACAGCTCTATGGGAGGTAAAGTTGCTTTAGAAGTTTGACACCATTGGGCCTGCTTTTCGATTCTGAATAATAGGCAAATCAAAATATTTTGAATTTTATATATCTAAACTTTGCAATGTAGTTCTCTACTCAAATTATCTGTAAAATGTATTTTAGAATATATTGGGAAAGACAAAATATCTTAAAGCTATGTAATTAGTTACATATGTGTTTTCAAGTTTTGTACATTTTTTTAACTGAAAATTCAAAATTAAGTCAACAAGAGTTAAAATGGATATATCTCAAATAAATACTAAGAAATTGACCAACATCTCTACTCATGTTGCTGCTGATCTTTGACTACAATAAAACATATCTAATTCTGTTGAAAACAGCTACAACCTTTACACCAGGGGTAGGGAACCTATGGCTCGGGAGCCAGATGTGGCTCTTAGGAGGGCTGCATCTGGCTCGTGGGCAGACAGGTGGGCCGGGAAAGCGCCACCACCACCACTACAAAAGCATCACCGCCGCTGCCGCTGCCACTGTGAAAGCACCATATTGTATGGCTCTCATGGACTTACATTTTAAAATATGGCTCTCTTCATGGCTCTCTGAGAGAAAAAGGTTCCCAACCCCTGCTTTACACCATGAGATTGCATTACCAAAAAAAAAAAAATGTTTCCAATTTAGGAATATTTAAGAATAGAATTTTTTTTATCAGCAATTTAGTTGTAGGCATATATTTGGAACTGATTATTCTTAAAGCTGTTGGTAGCTGTTATCTATCAAGATTAATAGGATTACAGCTTTATAGCCCCACCTAATGACAGTAGGATTTATATCTATGGGACTTACTCTGTATTTAGTAAATGGGATTACAGTCTTGAAGAATACAGTGGCTGCGATTATGCAACACATTAAACCAAATCCAAACAAATCAGACTATTTGTGCTTTGTGATTCGCTGAGATCCTGCATATTATCTAGTTACTATGTGCATATTTCCTGCATATTATCTAGTACTATGTCTTAGAGAACAAAACAAAATCACTGCATTGGTTTCAGTATGAAGAGAAATGTCGATTCTTAATTTTTCATTAAAATGTTTTTCTTTCCAAACTTAGGGTCACAATAGAAATGTTCACTTTCATATAATGAATTACAATAGTATTTCCTAAGCCTTTACACTGATCACTGTGGTTTGAGATAATAAGCAGTGTTACACCTGTACATCTGGAACACAAAAACTGGGGATGGCTATATTATAGAAACCAGAATTGTCTTAATTCTAGCATGAAAAAGGCACCCATAAATCAAAGTTCCTTTGACAACCCAGTTTGATTTCTTCATTTGTGGATAGTTCTTACAAGAAAAGGACTTCTTGTCAAAATTTTAGAAAGTTGAATTTATTTACCAGCTAAGGTAGTTTTACTGTAGTGCTTTCACAGTGGAGAGGTTTATGATTGTGGAAAGAGATATGTAAATGAAAAATAAACAAAGGGAATAGCACTCTATTAGAATTTTAATGAATACTAAATTTCATAGTTAAGCAATGATAAAGTTTATTTTAATCATCTCCAGTATCTTTCCTTTCTAATGCCTACCAGTACAGTTGACTTCATTGGAAACTGCTATTACACAGAAATGTGCAAATGTAAACTGATGAATGTTGCTTGTTTGAAATGGTGAGTAATGTTACAGTATTTTTTAATCTATAAAAATATTGTTAACAACTATGTCTGTTGCTCATTTCTATACAAAAGATAAGAGATGGTGTTACTGCTAAATAATCGTGGAAGTATTGGATTAAAAATAGAGGGATCTAATGCCTGTTTTGGATTTCTACACCAAAATAAGACATTCAAGGTGTCCAAAATTGTAGTCATGTAAGTGGGTGACTAATGAGCTGAATTCCCACTTACAATATGCTCTCCATTTTTAATGGCTTTTTATTTTAAAAACCCCCAAGTACAGTAACAGCAGAGGTAAGGTGGATGAAATTTCTCTTAGTGTGGATATAAGAAATACTGAACCTTTTGAATTTCTGTATATTTTACAGTATATTGTTGATCACATAAAGAACAGCCAGTTCTTTTTTTATACTGGGTTTTCACTGTAAGCCGCTTAGAATCACTGTGAGAGACTAGGAGGCCATATAAATTTTCCAAAAAATAAATAATTCTGTGTGCAAATGTTACATGCCTCTGCAGCTGTTTCAAGTATTCTCTTATTTTAACTATTTCTCTCACAGCTTGTCATGTTTGTGTGCTATGCACAATAAATTGATAGCAAAAGTGAAATAGAATACTGTATTGGTAAAGGTCACCAGCTGGGATGGGGTCTGCTACATCAGATGACCCCACTATTGCAAGATAGAAAGAAAGTTTTGGTTAGAAAACTGGGAGCCCAGTTTTTAACCAAACTAGCCTGAAGCTGCTATGAAAATATGTGGGAGTGGAGAGAGCACCCCAAAATTTGAACAGCATAAACTGTTAAGGCTAGGATTCCAGCAGTGAATCAACTGCTCAGGTCCTCCTTGGCTCCATTTTTAATTATATTACCATTATTTTAATTATTTTGCGCTTTCACAAAACAGTACTCCAAATACAAATTTAAAAAATTGACAAATTATAGAACTTTACCATAATATATTCATATTTTTTCCTTTGACTTAAGAGAACAGAAAGCATACAACTATTTTTCTTTGTCTGTGTGTATGTGTATGTAAGCATATATATCATGTGTATATGTGTGTTGTCCATTGGATGTGAATTTGACACAGAATCAGTAAGCATTAGAGTTCACAATTACCAGATCTATTCAGTTTGTGAAGAGAAATTAATCCTCCATTTTAAAGTTATGTTTTGTTTTCTGTTGGAATTGAAATTAATTTAACCTATTTTATTAACACAGTAGTGCATTTGGAGCGTAAAGGTACAGATTATTTCTAAACTCCATTTTGCTCACTACTTAGTCCATTGCTGCATTATTTTTGGTAGTAGAAAGGATTTTATTTTTATTCATTCAGTATATAAGTAGGATACATTTGCATATCTATCATTTGTATAGTTTGTTTTTTTCTACACAGTCTTTGATTTAAATTTTGCATATCATATACTTCATTTGCTCTTCTAGCGGTAATGTTGTAGGATACCATGTGATTGCTCCATGCAAATCTTGCTTGTTCTCTTGCAACAATGGACACTTCTGGATGTTTCACAATAAAGCCGTCTTTGGAATTGACAGATTTGATTCATCTGGTATGAAACTTCTACTCCAAACATGAAATTAATTGTTATTATGCTTCTGTTGTGTTGTAATTCTGTTTTTATTACAGTATAATGCCGGATAAAGCATGGACAAGGAAAGAAGAACAAATTTCAGATCTGTTGGATCTGAATCTATTTTGTTTTTTATTGGAAATCCCGTAGTACATCAACCAGACCCAAAACACCTCCTTAAGGAAGTGAACATATTCTTAGTGTTGAAATACAGTATCTTAATCATGTATTCTGCTTAGGTGATATGTGATTATTAGCAAATAATTTTGCCAAGAAAATGCTGCATGTAAACTAAATTCTTCAATCTCTTAAATCACCAGACTGTGGCTAATTGGTCAGCAAATTTAGTGTAAATTTAAGGTGATATGTGTTGGATGTTACCTAATGCAAATGCCAGATGGTAGTACAACGAACTCATTGTAAAACCATATGCTATGGTTACATGCTATTAAGCAAATCTCTTCATGAGCAACTACACTCAGAAATGAACAATTTATAAAGCAGCTGTGGCAGTACAGTAGTTACATTTGCAGTGTTTTTCCTTCATCACACCACCATCTCTCTTTTCCAGATTAATCAATAGCATATATTCCATCTGCTTGTATACCACACTGAGCTATACTCTGTATAATGTTGCTGTCCGTCATATGTGCCTTTCCTTCACTGAGAATCCAATTATCCATTTGACTGCTGCTTGCTATGTTTTTATAACTCATGCTTTACTTCCATCATATTCCACTTTTTACCACATTCAGCAACTTTCAACTCCATATTCATTCAAAAATTCCCTATATTGAGCCTAAACACCAGTGATTCTTAACCTTCCTAATGCCGTGACCCTTTAATACAGTTCCTCATGTTGTGGTGACCCCCAACCATAAAATTATTTTCACATATACCTGTATTTGTATTGAAATATGTGTTTTCCAATGGTCTTAGGCAACCCCTGTGAAACGGTCATTCGACCTCCAAAGGGGTCCTGACCCACAGGTTGAGAACCACTGCTATACACTGTCATAAACTTTCTCTAAAACAATGGACAGAGAGTAAATTTCTCACACTGATTTGTTTCACAGTGACTTGCTGAAGTATTGCACACTTCCAAGTATAAGACTTCCAAATTTTACTAATTGTCACCCTCATGTCCTTTAGGACAGAATTCTACCAGCTAACTTTCCAGACTCATTTAACAGTCTATTGCCCATCTAGTTTGTGATTCACATTCCTGTTGCATAGGAGTATAATAGCATTACTTTTTCTGTATTTTTTCCTATCATTCCCGCTCATTCTTCCATTCATATCACAGTTAATAAAATAGCTTTTCCTTTAAATCATATTTATTCAAAATGTTGTACAGAACTTCCCCCACCCCAACTCCAAAAATCAAGCCTCATTCTTGCATTGTTGAATGAATAGAACTTTATTGTCACTGTGGTTAATACATTCGGGATACTCCCGCTGAGTACACCAAGTGAAATTTCAATGCTTCCTCCACAATGAACATTAATATAAAAACGTATTTAAAACAGCACAACAGCACAACACTCTGTTACTATCCTCTGGAAGGTAAACACACAACAATTATATAACCAAATTAAGACTGCTGCTTTCATAGACCACACAGGTCAGCATCAATGTACCAGTTCATATTTTCGGACATATATTTAGCTCTTTCATAAATAAATCTACACAAATCCCATTTATCAACTCCATTAGATCAGATCATTGACATGTATCCCACCCTTCCTCTCTCTTAGTTTCACAAATAGACAATAGAATTATTTGTCTTCAATTCCATTTAATCTGTTAGTTTACTGTTAATTCTTTGTCATCTCTTTTATGTTATAATTTTCTATCTTCCATATGGGCTCACAGATATTGATACCTTCTATCCATCATGCCTTTGGTCAGTCAGGGCTTTCACATAATGCAGTTAGTCATTATAAGTCAATAAAGAAGGAATAAACTAGGTCAGGGGTAGGCAAACTTGGCTCTTTTATGACTTGTGGACTTCAACTCCCAGAACTCTTCTTCTTCCATGCTG
>JANHFR010006031.1:36591-47302 GCA_032468015.1 Mimophis mahfalensis
ACACCGCCCTGAGTCCTTCGGGAGAAGGGCGGTATATAAATTTAATAAATAAATAAATAAATAAATAAATAAATAAGGAATAAATTCCTAGAATTCTGTGGATTTTTTAGAAAGAAAATTCCACTGAAACTATTTCATAGTGAAATTTCACATAGTTTGGTGATTTAGGCTTAACTTAAAACTTTAATGTAGTGTTGACCCAGTGCAGTAACAACATGTTCTGTAGTGTTAATGTCATTTACACTGCTTGGACCTATTTCCAGTTGCCACACAAACCTAAAAGTTATACTGATTAACTTATTCAAGAAATTATGCATGGAGAGACAGATAATATTCAAGGTTATATGTGTGAAATTGGTTTGAAAAGTAGTAGAAGTCTGAAAACAGATTATTTGTTTTTCTTAGCAAAGCTATTAGTTGTGTCTTCATCTTCAGTCCCTGAGATAAAATGGAGAATACTGTATCCATGAGACTTGGCCTTGGTTCTTATTTGCAGATCTTAATTCTGATGTGGGCATTCCGTCCAACATTTATTGCTACATTGCAAATATTTTTTTAATAATGCCTAAGTGAACTGTATGTTCCTATGAAAATGCCAAAATAGATAGATCATATTTAAGATCTTGAAACCCTCCAGAAGGTAATAGTTAATTTGAGCACCTCTTTTCCTTTTTACTGAAATGTTTTTCAGCATTATCATTTTCTTATCTGGAATGCAATTTTTGCTAGCGTTGATGTGCCTGCCCTAGTGTGCATCTTCACCCTACTCCAACTCCAGCACTGTCAGAAAATTAGAAAATTAGAAAATGATACATGATATATTTCTCTTTTAGTGACACATCTGTTACAACTGGCACAATTAAAAACATGTTGAGGAATGAGTTCCTCTTCATTGCAGTTTATGCAAACATATAACCATCTACTTCACATTTTCAAATGGAACATCAAGTTCTAGCCTTTGACCCACAATATTCTAGGTTTCCATAATTCAGTTTTTCTGAAATCTTGAATCTATCTAGAGCTGTTCTCGTATAATGGTCCATCCTCCTTCATTAAAAAAAACAGTTTAAAAACAAGGACACACACTTTGATGATCAAAAGATTGCAGCTATATTTGTTTGTCTATTGTTGCTCTCAGATAAGATATTAACCATAATTTATTTATTTTTTTCACAAAAATGTACCCTAATTGGGAGAAATTTTTGATGTCTGTTATATTTGGGATATGTTTTCTGATGGTTGCTTCCATTGATAATGTACAGTTTATGAAGGCAATTTATCACACAATTGTAAGATTATATGCAGTGAAAAAGTTAAAATTATAAATTCTCTCTCTTGATCCTTCATTATTTTTCAAACACCATTACAAATAAATATCAAGATAATCCATAACTAAATATACTTCTAAAATATAGAAGACGAGCACAATATTGGATTTTGCCAACAATCAATTTGCTGATTATCTTCATAAAGTTAGAAAGCATTGCATCTATTTCTGAATTCTGCATGGCAGTGTGGTTTTGCTGAGCATTACTCCAAATTTTCAGTCAGAATGACATAAACACATTGTCTATGGAATAAGTAGACTTTCCAAATATACATCCAATCCTGAAACTTGCTTTGTTATTCGTGGTGCATACGCATAGCAGTAAAATCAGGCTATAGTTAGAAGCAGTAGTAAGAAAGTTAGTTATGGGTTCAGCAGGCTGGTTGCAAGAGGGAGCTCACTGTGATGTCAGTATGGTAAGAAAAGCATCAGGACCCTGGACAGAACCCAGAAATGCTGGCAGAGAAGCTGAAGCCAGCAAGCAGGTAGCACTGGTCAGAAGCCAACTGAAGGTTGACATAATGCTGCAGAAGTGATGTGTGATCTTGGCATTGCCTCTTTACAGCAAACCAGCTAGTTAAAGGGACAGTGACATGTTCCAGCTATTGTGGCAAGTGTCCTGATGTACATACTGGCTAATGCCTCAGGATTAATGGCAAGTCTCCTCTTGGAGAGGGCATGTTCAAAGATGTCATCTTTGAGAAATAATCCCAAATTGGATTGCAGAGAAGGATGGCAGCTCATTTCACCAGTCGTCAGTGGATTTGGGGATTTTCTAAGTGTGTGGGAAGTGAATGAAAGTAATCAGGCAGTGAGATTTTTTTAAAGTCTCACTAGTCATGATCAGAATACAACTTTTTCTAGGGGGAGAGCTACTGTGTATATCTGTGTCTCGGTGTGGCATACTGGAGAGCGCACTCCAAACATTAATAATGAGGTCTAATATAAAATCTTTGTTTTCCCATCATATCATATACATTTAATTAGAATCAATTATAGCTAATATGATTTCTATTTTGAGCCCATTTATCTAAGTTATCAAGATAAACCTTACTTCTGTCTTCTTAAGTATTACCTTCAAATTTGATAAAGATTTGGTCCATTTCTATATAAAATTTTTAATACAAAGAACAGATACCCCTCTTCAGTTAAATGAGAACTCTGATGATAATTGAGAGTAGTTTTCAGGTCTTGTATATCTATGTGTTATGTCATCCAATCCACATTTAAATAGTTTACTAATTAAAGCATTATAGGTTACCTTATGAAATGCTTGCTGACTTCAGTATATATTTCATTCAACAGCTTTCCCACAATCTACTAAGGAAATAAGTTGATTTAACAGTTTGGTATTGTTTCCAAAATTTATTTGTGATAAATTCTTGCTGATTTTTGATAATTACTGAACTGTTTTAAAGAAGTTTATATAGTATAGAAGACTTCATTATTACTCTATTGTTTGCTCTAGAATTTCTGAGGCATCTGAGCTGGTGCCCAGCTTTTTGGCCCAAATATGAACAGTGTTAGACATTCTCCAGTTGTCTGGCTTTTCATCAATTGTCCAAGATTTCTCAGAGATAACACATGGCTTTTGGTGAAGCCATCAGTAGGTTATTTCATTACCATTGGAACAATTTGTCTGGCCATGCTCATGTAAATTTATTCACAATAAATTTACATTTCTTTATAATACTTCTTTGAATCCAAGCTTCCCAAGCTTTTCCCAAGAATGAACTAATGTTGACATCCTTGCCTTGATAAAATATAGTATACTTAAAATATTTGAGTATAAAATTCAGGTGAATACTAGGTGACGGCAGTGGATCAGAACTTTTGTGCCTCTTCTTTACCAACTCATAGTCATCTTTGTTTTACAATTCACAATTGGTAGCCTTATACAAAAGAGCTGTTGTTTCCTTGGAAGTGGGGGCAAAAAAACATTTAAACACTTGCTTGATCTATCTCAGTGCACCATTCCATTGCACAGTTGTATATTTGTTGAAGAAATGCCATCCATTTTCAAAACTCTTGTAATATAGAAAAAGTGACTCTGAAAAATCCTGATAAAGCACAGTGTAGGTAGAAGAAGGAATGGTATAACCTAGGAGCAGAGTTAAAAGAGGGATCAATCTAGAATCCCCATGTAGCCACAAATGAACTAGGTCAACCTCCCTTGAATTCTGTTGACCATTAATTAACCCAAACTAGGTGTTAATTATTAGTTGAGGAGATTCTTGTGCATAGACATGATTAACAATAAATTAGTTTAATTAGACCTGCACGTGTGGGCCTGATCTTTCAGGTATGACAGCATGCTTTTGCTACAATTATATATTATACAATTATATAACCTCTCAAATTTCTGCTGACTTCTGCATACAAATTCTGTCATTCTGTTCTTATGAACATACCATAACCCTATCTCTTACAGTTTTGGTTTCACTCAAAAGTATTTAATATTTATTGTGAAAGAAGCCTAGACCAAACTGCTTAGACAAGTCTTGATCAACTCATCGAACTGGGCATGGCTAGTCTAGTGAAGAGAAGGACCAGGGAAGACAGGATAGCAGTGTTCCAATATCTGATGGGCTGCCACAAAGTGGAAGGGGTCAACCTGTTTTCCAAACCACTCGAAGGCCAGACAAGGAATAATGGATGGAAACTGATCAAGGAGAGATTCAATCTAGAAATAAGGAGAAATTTTCTGACAGTGAGAACAATCAACCAATGGAACAGATTGCCTTCAGAAGTTGTGGAAGCTTCATCACTGGAGGCTTCCAAGAAGTGATTGGACTGCCATTTGTCAGAAATGGTGTAGGGTCTTCTGCTTGTGTGGGGGGTTGGACTAGATGACCTACAAGGTCCCTCCTAACTCTGTTAATCTGTATCCGTAATACTGTGCACATCATTCTCACCCAATATGATCACTGTACTTGGCCAAGTGCAATTTCTGGAGCAGTTTATCTATCTGCTTTGCAGGACTGCCTGTTTTGGAGATCTTCAATGCTTTTTCCATTTAAACATTCATACCAGGCCTTGAGAGAGAATAGACTATATAAAATTAAGAGTTTGCGTAAAGTTATATGGAGTTTCGCACACTAGGGCAAGAAAGCTAGACATTTGCACTAGTGTCATTCTCATGCCAGATTGGTCATGCTGTATGTTCCTTTAATCCATGAAATGGGGTTAAAACTGTAATTTGGTCTGTCATAAGTCATTAAAAAGTTGTTTATCTTTTCTTTGATACAGATTTGTATGTGTATGTGTGTAGGAAATGACAGCCTGCTTTTTGTAAACATAAAACTAATAAAGCTCAGCAGGCCAAGATAACATAATGTATTCTAATTAAAATCTGCATCCGGAAAAGCACATCACAGAACACTGCTGGCTTGATTTGTTTTGGCTGCTGTAATTTAATAGTTTTGTTTTAGTCAGTATGCCTCAATTGTAAAAGCACAATTTTACATAGAGTAGGTATTGTATTGTAGGGATCTCAGCTGGTGCCTTTCTACACATTATATGGATTTAGGCATCATACTTAAATTGAGAAAATTCTCAATTGTGCTATTATAGCCTCTGAATTCATTATTTAAAATGTTCCCCAGGTTTTTCTTTTTCTTTTTAAAAAAAAGAGCCCTTCTTTCTGTACGTATCAAGAAGAGAAGTATTCCACTTCAGCGGATTAACTCAGTATACATACTATTATCTATTTCATGTATTATCAGCCTTGTGAAGTAGTCACAAGTAAGAAGCACACCCACAAGAATTTACTCCATATTTATTGTAAAGTTCCATTAACAGAATGTTGCAGGTCTGAAAGTATATCTCCCTCTCCCACCTGACTCTTGCAGTGCAAGAAATTAGGAAGGGTGCCTTCTGCCACAACTCCATTCCATCTGTAGAAAACTCAGCCACCTCTTACTTAATTGTTGCCTAGAATGCCATTTTTTTCTCAAGGTCATTCTCACATACCATTACAGTTGAATAAGAGTTTGAGCTGGTATAATCCAAAATTTCTCCTATCATTTGCATGCTATGGTAATAATTTTAAATTGTTGACTCTATAGAAGATGCCCTGAAATGGTCAAATATCTCCCAGACTGGAATCAGTAGAGCATCAACTTTCTATACTAAAATAGTCAGCTACATACAGTTCCAAAAAAGATGGGAAAATGACATATATAAAAACCTCTTAGATCAGGCAGTCCAATTCTCAAAACATATTTCTGGCAGAAGGCTATTTGAAAATGTCAGAGTATTGTTTTTAGATCTCTGCCAAGAAATGGTGGCCACAATAATCCTTAAGGAGCTATCAAAAACAGGTTGCGTGGTTTCTAATGCCTCATTAATGAGCTTGCTTAGAACAGTAACACATGACTGTGTTATTATTTTCCTACAACTTTAATGTACTATGCACTCATCATATGAAATGATTATGCTTCTAATTAAATCACAGCAGCTATTTTAAAAATGCTTTATTGTTAGTGATGATAAGCTATTTGCGTGTAGCAGCCTGGGGCCTGTAAACAACTTTTAGCTTGGTAAGG
Source organism: Mimophis mahfalensis (assembly GCA_032468015.1). Taxonomy (NCBI): domain Eukaryota; kingdom Metazoa; phylum Chordata; class Lepidosauria; order Squamata; genus Mimophis; species Mimophis mahfalensis. The sequence goes on from JANHFR010006031.1 coordinate 42,466, forward strand.
CAAAAAACTACCAGATGGCAAAGTCATGATTTGTGTCCACATTGATGTATTATGAGTACAGTTTTCTATTTCATTACAGCCATCATCATAGATGTTGCTTTGGTCAGATCATTATAGCAAAATTTCCACTGAGACTGAAAACTGTATACGATGATGATTATTACTGTGACTGCTTATCTTTTCAAAATTCAGTAGTTTCCTGGAAATATTCTATAGGTACAATTGTTTTTGATTGGTGAAGACTAGTCTGGAGGATGTAAAAAAATTTCAGATAGAAGTAATGGCCAGTACTTGTCTGTAAACTGAATTGGTAACTCTAAATGGAACAATCTCCAAGTATATTCATAGTCAACCTACTATGGGAGGTACAAAAGAGATGTACATCCTATGGGAGCTACAAAAGAGGTACACCTTGAAAAATGCATATTCTCTCTTAATTAATTATCAGCCAAATGAAAATTACATTTCCATATAAGCCACATCATTTATGCCTTGCCTATTTCTCTTTTGTTTTTTCCCCTAGCCATAATGAAAGACGGAACACTTTCCTTCGTCCTGTGACTGACCAGACCCCAGAAGAGAACAACCATTTTGGATTGCAAAGGTTGGTGGTTTTTAGTGCCTTGCAATATTGGACATAAAATGGAAGTTCATGAAAGAGCATAGAGCATAAAATTTAAGGATGAAACATACCAGATGAAAGAAAATAGTCCCTTAGTTGTCCAGATGTTTAGCTCAAGAAGAAGAAAAGGCAGGGATTTACACAAAGGAGATTTGTACTCTGTCTGATTTGATGAATTCCTGGTTTAAGTTAATGTTAACCCAAGATCAGTACAGGGACATGTGCTTGTAGTATAAAAGTAGAAGAAGTAGAAGAAGAAGGTAGTATGGTCATAGACATCGGTCAGAACCCTGACATAAAGTCAGTTTCAGTTAATGATATATATATTTCCTCTCCTTCATCTGCAATCCCAGATCTGTCTTTGACATGTCAAGCAAAGCAAGTAGCAAGCGGCCGGCAGCAGTCAATAGTGAATCCTCCAATCGCACAATGGTTTCAGAGGTGCCTCAGGAACGACCAAATGGCAGGGTATGTTTGCTACATTGTGCACTGTGGTCTTGAATATTTTTCTTTTTGTGGCTCTGTTCTGATAGATTCATCCAAACCTTCTGGCTGTCAAGTTTTCCCATCTGAAAAATAAGGTGCAACTGATCTGCTGCTGTGGAATTCAGGGCACTATAGAACAAACCTACCACATTGTTGTTCAAAGTTTAAAATCATGTTTGTGGTTATTTCACTTTGTGCTGTCCAAGGAGAACTAGTTGATATCGGAATATCTCAGCATAAATGGCATACATGTAAAAATTCTACCTCACAAAAATTAGGCATCTTTTTTATGCCAAATGTCATAGCCATACTGCCCAAGATTATGAGTTTGATCCATATTTAGTCATGCTTAAAAATTGACCCATTGGTACTCAGTTAGGCTTAATTAACCATGTCTTATTGCTTTTGGCATGGCTATTCTAATATTTATTTATCAAATTTATTCTTCTAGAGTTCCAAAGGAGTCTAAGTGGTTCATAAAAATATAAATCAATTAAAACGTCAAATTAGAATAAAGGATATAACAAGAATGAATGGTGCAAAAACTCAGCAACCATCAAACTTAATATAATTAATCAGGATTTCATTGTATTACCCACTGCTTGCTTAGCCTTCCCAAACCTTTCTGCTTTATTTCCCAAAGGCATCATCACGTACTTCCAGGAAAGGAATTGCTTTTGGAAAACGGTCTAATTCCATGAAGAGGAATCCCAGTGCTGCTGTGACCAAGAACGGTTGGCTCTTCAAGCAGGTAAACCACCTGTTCTTTACCACATCAGAAGATACTCATAGCCAATAAATTGCAAGTACATTTTGAGGGTCCCCAAACCAATTCCTGATTCTATTGGTAAATTAGATCCCACAGTTTAATGCTAAAATTCTTTTGCAAAACATTCCATACCAACAAACTTAATTAAATAGTTATTTGGGGGCTTCTGGATTCTTTTCTGGACTGGACCAATTGGACAACACAGCCATGATCACTAAAGCATCTTTGGCCCCACCAAACATGACTTTCATCCACTAAAACTAGAGCAAATGCTATTTGGTGTGCCAAAGGTTGCCCATCTTTGCACAAGCTTCTATTTTCTCTCCAGCATCACAGTCCAGCCGTCATGATTCAGGACAGTCAAGGAAGTGCTTTTTCATCCACTGCCTGGTTTTTATCATAACTTTTTTGAGCAAGAAAATGATTTGAAAGTCATTAGCTTATTTGATCATTCCACCTGTGAGTTCTAGTGCTTCCTTAGGTATGAGAGTCAGCTGGGTGACTTTGAGCTAGTTACTCTGTCTCAGCACCATCCACCTCACAAGATTGTTGTGAAAATATGAGGGGGAAGAAGAATTATGTGTGTTCATCCTTTTAAGTTATCTATGAAGTACCTTATTTTTTGGAGTATATTTTTTGGAGTATAAGACACACTTCCCACACTAAAGGAGGGTGAAAAGTAAGGTGTGCCTTATACATTGAATGTAGCTCTGCCCATCCGTCAGCCCCACCCTTCGGCCATTTTATCCCTCTGCACATCGCATTTTTGTAATGATTGCCACAGACATTCACTGCTCCATGCCTCACCTTTTTGGCCTTGCTTTTTGGCCAGTTCAAGGTTGTGGGCATCACCCGAGCACATCACTGCTGATCGCTGCCTCTGCCATCTTTGACCTCTGCGTGCCCAGTTTTCAGCCTCTAAGAAGCTTCTTCTTCATCTTCTACCAAACAGCAGCGGTTCCAGTCTGCCTTTTGGGCCTTTGTGTGTTGCATTTTCAGTGGTTCCAGGCAGCGGGGATCCAATCTGGGTTGGTCACTAGGACCAAAGGTTTAGTCTTCAAAGTTTTCTGACTTGTACTGGAGCCCATCCTCAGGGAAGGGAATTTCTCTCTTTCCAAATGGATCAAATCATGCATTGGCAAATCATTCTAGGAGACATAGAATAAGGGTGCCCCACAGGACAAATTAATTAAGGGTGCCCCACAGGACAAACTAATAACCTCCTAGGAGACATCTATAGAATGGGTCATGGTTCTCCATGTTCCCTTCCATTAAAGCTGAACTCTTATGCCTTGGCCAAAGCATCCTTTCCAGCAAGAGTACTCCCCTTCCCCAATATGTGAGGGATTACTCTGATGTGTTCCACCATAGGGTGCCTTGGCTTCACTGTGGGAAAATGATACATTGAAATCGGAGAAGATCCAATTTCTATAGTGGAGAGAGGCCATTCAGTCCACCTACCTATTACAGGGAGGATGGAATCTTTACGGAAAATTGCACATCACAGACCCCTTATTTCTTCTTTCTCATGTGTGTGTTTGCTGACTTGTCATTCTGAGACTGGGGACCAAAGTATTCCCTCTCAAAGGAAGTAACTTCAGAACTAATTTAGACACTGCTTCCCACAGCAAGTGGGTGGGAGATATCCTATTCTAGATGGTGGATCTTCATTGTAAATCCAGCATACCAGTTCTTATCCTATCCTACTAGCAATTGTATTACTTTGTCTGACCTTAGCCTGTCATGCCATTTTCCCACAGATGCTTTTTTCAATCTATGCTGGATGTAGTATCCAGATTATGATGCTTGCTTGCTTTCAATAACTCTTTACAGGCCAGCTCTGGAGTCAAGCAGTGGAATAAGCGCTGGTTTGTATTGGTGGACCGCTGCCTTTTTTACTACAAAGGTATGAGGAGATACAAGTTTAAAATTAAATATTTAAATTACATTGAAGTATATATTAAAATATAAAAGTATAAGGAAACTCCCAGATGCCAAACATAGTTTGAAAGCAATGGCAGGAATGCATGCATTCATTTTCTGTATATCTTATCAAACTAGATTTTCATCTTCACACCCTCTATTGAGGACCAGTACTGCTATTACAGGAGAGACTGATTTATGTTTGTATCCATAATACAAAATATTTTCATGGTTTAGGAGAGATAGGAAAGGCAATATTTCTTTGCAAAATATGTACTTGAGAAATGCCATTACACCATGAGATGTAATAATTGCTCCCAACTGGATGGTTGTAAAGGAGGCAATTCCACTCCTTTGATGGTAATTACAGAGCCTGAAGTTGTATGATTAAATATTACTGGATAATCCATAACCCACTGAGACACTGTTTCAGAGATATTTGTTTACAGTACTTAAACAAAAAAACAAAAAAAGCAGTATGACCATGGGTGGACAAAAAAACAGTGGGAGCAGGAGGAAGTTCCAAATTCCCTCTTCGCTTGTGGGAAGGTAGACAGGAGCATCAGAAGTTATGATAGCGTGACCTCGGCAATGCGACAACTGCAGGGCAGTATAGTGACACTGCAGTGGCCACAACTTTGCCAATGCAAATAGTATGAAGATCCTTGAAATTTCAGTCCCACAATGGGTCTGGATCTTTGGATGCATTCTTTAATGCATCCAAAGTTAGCTCATTGGAGGTATCTTGATTCAAAAAATAGTTGTCCTATGATGCACACTCTCTGCCAATTGTGGATTACAAACTGACAGACAGGAAAGTTGAAGTACAAGTGAAAAGTGTAGAAGTGTTACTGAATTTATGTCTTGGCTGGCTGCCTGTTACCTAGCAGGCCACTATGAGGATAGAATGCTGGATGAGATGGTTCTTTGAACTGCTGTAGCAGGATTCTTATGTTTTTGTAATATTATTTTGTATTAATGTACTGTTAACTCTTATGTCTGTGTGTGTGTGCGTCTGTCTGTCTGTCTGTCTGTCT